>ML120361.1:956663-1045673 GCA_003788595.2 Choiromyces venosus 120613-1
GCATATGTGACCCTGGGGGGATGGATGAAGATGATGAGGTTTTAGTAGGTGATTGGATGTTTGAAGGGGAGATGGAAGGGGAGGCAGCATTAGATGAGAAGGTAGAGGGAAGGAAGGTTCAAAGGAAGAAGGAGGAAGAAAAGAGGACGGAAGGAGGTAGTAGGGGAAAGGGAGGCGAGGTGGAGTTGCAAGAAGTAGATTGGGGAGGGAGGCTGATGGTGAGTAGTGAGGAGAAGAGAAGAGTGGAGATAGAGAACGAGAAGGCTGTCAAGAAGAATTTAGAAGAGGCGAAGGTGATGGGTACGACGGCATTGACTTGGAACCGGACCCAATTGTTTCCGACTACTCGTCGACCAGTCAAGCGCGATCTCGTCAGCAAAAATTCAGTCACTTCTGAGGAGATCAACGAGTGGTTCCAGTCGACGAAGTTACACCTGGGACAGCACCTTACCGCCACAGAGTTAGTGAAAGCCAAGAGGATGTTGTTTACATGGAAGGATGTTTTCGAAACAGATCTTTTGAAAATTCGAAAAACAGACCTTATCGAGCATGCAATAATCCTGACGCCTGGAGCAAAGCCTCATCGAGCACATATACCGCTTTACACGGAGGAAGAGATCGCTTTTTGTCATCACCTCATACCGAAAATGGAGGAAGCGGGGTTGATCTATCGGTGTGATTCTGAATGGGCAGCGAGAACCAAGTTTCCGCTGAAGCCTAGAGCGGAGACCCTCCCAAAGGATAATCGATTGAGAATGGTTCACAATTTTATCCCATTGAACCATGTCACTGAGAAGTCTCATTACCCTTGTCCGCGACTTGAGCAGATTATTTACACTGTTTTGAAGAAAGGGAAAAGGTTTTTCTTCACCACCGACGCAGCTAATTCCTACTGGGCCATTCCAGTTAGACCAGGTGACGAGACTAAACTAGGCTTCATTACTCCGTACAGCATGTATTGCTATAATGTCATGAGTCAAGGGTTAACTGATGGGACCCATACGTATAGCCGATTCAGAGATCTTGTGTTCGGCGCAATTCCCCAAGGCTACAAGGATCATCAAGGGATGCGGAAATCGCTAGAAGGATTTGAGTCGCTGATCGGGGACAGCGGTGATGTAGCATTCGATGGGATGATCGACGATAGCTATGGGAGCTCGACGACCTTTGAGGAGATGCATCGATTCCTGCACGAAAAGTTTTTTCCGAGATGTGCTTGGGGCCCTATGTATCTGAAGGATTCCAAATCCCATTTCTTCTGCGATTCCCTAGATTTTGTCAGCCTAGAGGCAGGTCCGAATGGATTGCGTCCCTCATTACGAAAACAGCAAATGATTCTTGAATGGCCAACTCCGTCGAACCAGGCTGAAGTCGAAGCCTTTTGCTATCTCACACCGTTCCTTAGACACTTTATTCCAGGTCGGGCAGAGCTGGTAAGGGTCATTAAATACGGAGTCAATAATGGAGGGATAGAAAGAAGGGAAGATGACAGGACAGCGAGGAAGAGAGCATATGAAGAAGAATTTGTCTGGAACGAGGAGAGAGAGGTCGCTTTTCAGGCGATAAAACATGCAATCGCAAACAATGCCATGGCTTCACCCGATCCGAATGAGCAATACCATCTGGCAGTGGATGCGAGTAAACGTGGTATCGGAGGAGTTTTATTTCAACTGGAAGGGTTCGAGGCTGGAGTGGAGGCGACGAACTCTGGATCCTGCCAGAAAGCTGAACGAATAATCATGTTCATGTCTTTTAAGCTGATGGATGCGGAAACAAAGTACTCCAATTCGGAACACGAAGCATTGGCTGTGGTTCGTTGCTTGGCTGAGGTTCGATGGATGGTGATGGCCTCGAGACATCCTACTTTCGTGTACACAGATCATGAAGCGCTGAAGACCCTTCTGACTGGGGCTGACAATGATGCTCACGGAAGGATTACCAGATGGCAAGAAAGGTTGGGCGAGTATGATATACGACTTCTCCACAGATCTGCGAAGACACATTTTATTGGGATCGTGGATGGTCTTTCTCGACTGCCAACTCGACTACTCTCAGATCATGTTGCAGAGGATACGGAGGGGTGGAGGCCAGCAATTGGAGTCGTTGTTCCAGTGAAGGGGCTACCTACTGATGTCAAGGTTGACTCATCTATGGCCGTGGCACTACGACGGAATACGAAGTTCTGGGGAGCAGGGTTAGTAGAGGAGGCTAGGCGGAGAGGGGGGAGAGATTGGGGTGGTACATTTTCGAGGCTTACGGAGGTAGTTTCTGGGATGGCGGGTTTGCAGGAGGATGGAGTAGGCGAAGGCGGAGAAGGGAATAGTGGTTTAGTAGAAGCGGCAAGGGATATGAGAAGGCGGAGGTGGAGAAAATGGCTGGAATCAGGAATGTATGGGGAGGTAGTGCAAGGGAGATTAGATGAATTAGATGATGGCATGATAGGAGTTAGGAGGATGGAGATGGGGAGAAGTCAGAGGAGGGTACTTGAGAGGGCTATGAGGAGATATGTCATGGTGGATGGACCGGACCCAAAGCTTTTCTTTAGGGAGAAGAATGGAGAACTGGCCAGTTGTGTTCTTGAGGAGGATGTCGAGAAGGTGTTGACTAGTCTTCATGAAGCACATGGGCACTTTGTGACAAATATCACTCTAGGGCGTGCGCACAGCGAGGTTTACTGGCCTTCGAGAGCACACAATATTGGCCGATGGGTATCTTCTTGCGAGCCCTGTCAGAGAGTCACGAAGATTCAGAAGGTCAGACAACTTCGCTCTATCATCCAGTTCAGTCCGATGGATATGATAGGAATGGATTTCGTGGGGCCTATAAACCCTCCCTGTGAGGCAACCGGATATGTTTACATTCTCATCGTTATTGACTACTTCTCTCAGTTTCTTTGGGCAGTTGGAGTCCAAAAGGCAGATCAGATGTCTACGATGAAGGCACTCTTGGATCATGTTTTCCCAGTGGTTGGATGGCCTCTCACCGTGTATACCGATAACGGCAGCCATTTTACCGGTGCGATGATAACCCAGATGTGGAAGGACCACAGAGTTATGCATTTTCCCTCAGCGATATCACATCCACAGTCAGTCGGGTTAAGTGAGCGTTATGTCCAGATGTTGATGGGGCGGATAAGGCTACGTTGTGTGTCCTCAGGGTCAGCACGCTATTGGGGTCTGGAGATACGAAACGCTGTTCTTGGTATCAACTCAAGATGTATCCGGGTTCATGGATATACACCGGCTGAGATCCTTCTGGGGTTCAATCCCAAGCTTACAAGAACCGAAGAATCAGGGCTTTCCAATTGGCTTAAGCAATCTATATTACTGGGCCTCGATCTTCCAGAGTCACAAGAGATTGACATTCACGCTTACGTCAACATCCGAGAAGAGCGAGGAGGAGCTGCGAGCGAACGTCTGGCCAAGAAGCAGGACAACATGAGACCTAGAGCGACAATTGGATATCGCAAACCCGAGGTCGGCGATCTAGTTCTCTTGCGTGACTTTCAGCTGGCGAAGGACAAGGGCAGGAAGTTGGAACCCCGTTGGTCTACACCTCGCGTGCTGGTGAAGGTTTCAAAGTCTGGTGTTTCAGCACATGTTCGGCAACTCCATGATCCTCCCGGAGTTACCAAGCGTTATCACTTCCACGATCTTCTAGTCTACGTTCCGCGAACCAAGGACTATCCATCTTCAGGGGAGTTAGGGAGAGTACCGAGAGCGGTGGAGTATGTGAGAGGTGCAATGGGGGACGTTCAAGGGGTTTGGCAGGTTGGTCAACGGTCGTTCAATATGTCTGACTTGTACCTCGGAGAAGGGGGAGTTACATAGGCTAGGTAGATTAGATTAGATCATAGGGAGGAGGGGAGAGATTTAGATGTCTGGGTCAACGTTTTCAGCAGCTGGGGTGCATCTGTGGGGGAGGAAAATGGTCTGCCAGGTTTTAGCTAGAAATTGTGTTTTGTTTTGATCAGATAGGCTAGTTGATATAAGGGTCAGGGGTTGGACATTAGTGGAAGAGGGGAAATGTTTGTTGCTAGTTACCTTGTTTTTGTTTGCTAGTTAGCTCGGTTGATGGCTTGGCAAGGGAATTGGTAGTTAGGCGGGGCAAGCATCAGGAGGGAACGAAAGAAAAAAACGTGGAGCAGAAACAAGAGAAAGGGATAACGCGGAACAGGGAGACAGACGAGAGGAACAGCGGTCAACGGACGGACATCGGGATCGGGAACACGGGTTTATTTTTCTTTTTACGAATCTTTTCTTTCTTTTTTCGATAGCAATTCCAGTGACGGAATTATATTTTCACTTCGGACGAATAAATTTGACCTCTAGTCGTGCGTGCGGCGATTGCCCCTTCTAGTAGTGTTTGTTCTGCCTTACCTTTACGATTCCCCTTTTTCGGCCTGTTTGTTGGAGAAGTGACCTTCTTCCCCTCTGCTCGACTGCCCTGCAAGTGTTTTTCCTTCGCAGTCCGTTCCAATTCCTATAGGTGTCTCGGAACGGATATCACCTTTTTTTGTTTCTCAGTACTCACGCGTCTTTGCCAAGAAAACGCCGGCTACCGAATTATCTTGAGGAACAGAGAATGAATCTCAAGTTTACCTTCACCTCCTCAAGATAATTCGGTAGCCGGCGTTTTTCTTGGCAAAAAGGCGCGAGTACCCCGCTCCAAACGAATTAAAGTTGTTTAGGGATGATAGAAAGCGCTTGCCGAGTGATGTGTCACTATGAAAAAGTGCTCACAATCCATCACTCGGCTAAGGCTTTGGACTCACGACGGAGCTTTGTGAGGACATTGCTAGAAAGAGTTTCAAAGAAAGTTTTCTGTCGTCACTATTGTCATGGAGGCTTCGGGGATGCGGACTATCTATCGGTGAGATCGGTGGGAGGACTGAAAGAATTCTTGACACTCACACCGAGTGGTTAAGGACTGCCCTCTGGCAGCGTGACTATTATCATCAAAAATACCTTCTCACCGCCGGTAATACAAAGAAGCGCTATTATCAATCAGAAAGTTTTTTTTACATAGCTATATGTTGATTAGGTTAGGCATCGGCGTTTTTACGGTTCTTGGCTGGCTGGCAAAAGTTTATCCAGACAGTGTGCCTCTCACCGGACGCAGAGAATCGCGCAAGATGTCATAACCTTCTTACGACGCCGCCCCGCGGTCCGGGGAAATCATGTAGTCCGGGGGTAGACTGTATCCTATCCCTTGGTCTGTATTCAGGACCTCACTTTACGGCTGATTAGGGCGATAGCCTCGCCACTTGCAGAAAATATCGATTAACTCCTCGGGGCCACAAACCATATCATACCTTTAAAAACCTAGCTGCTGAAGATCAAAGTAGAAATTACGCGCTAAAATGTCGTGAAATTCGGGCACGAATGGAGGGATAGCGGGGTAGTCTACCCTACGATTCCCGGGAAAATCATCTAACTTAAATTTGGGTGGTTTTTATTTATTTACAATGAGCACATGAACATGTGAAGTCCCTCGCCCAGACTGTTATGTTTCTAGGAATTTGAATGTGGGGTAATATATTGCTGTACAGTACCGTACAACGCAGGTACGGGTACAGTACAATACGGCAGAGTTCTGCGTAGCACCAACGAGAACGCACTCTTTGATTAAACCTTTTATTTTATCCTCCTCTTCTAAGTTACATCTTCACTACGTGTAGAAGCGAAACCTTACTCAACCCAGGACTGAGTACAGCTCGGATAACGGCGAGAAGGCTTGATTGGGACATTGGCCCCTCTTCTCCGGTCACTCGGCCGGGTTTTTTTTATCTCGGAGTGGTAGGTGGTATATCACGAGTCCCCGAGGCGAGGGGTTGGTCATGAAGAGGATGAAGGGAATTAGATAATCTATTTCTGGAGTTGATCATGAGAATGGGGGTTTTTTCTTTCGCTCTTTTTCATTTGGAGAACTTCGTGCATTCAAGACGTGGATAGTGCAGGGGAAGCTTTGGATGCTAGTGGGGTCATTTCCCCAGGCCTGAGTTGAGCACTCGGATCAGCAAGTTTGGCATCACTGGGGTTGGCAAGGTCTCGTGAGCATTCAACGGTGAGAAACAAGCACCAATATATTGACAATCTACAACGCAAAGCAGTGTCAATAAGTCTTCTGTTATTTCTTGGTGGGTGCGGTGGATCCCTTTTGATGCCTGCTCTATATCTCGTGACGGGGGGCTGTGACTTGGTCTACGGTAGTTGTCGCCAAGAGGATTAGACTCAGGATCAAGAACCCCTCCCTTTGACAAGATGACAGGAGGAAAAAGCAATCTAATTGAGGCGTCGCAGATCATATCGATCATAACTTTCCTGAACAGCAGGATCAGGAGTGCTTGTTTGTTCAGTAGTATCAACGGTACCGCCAGCGTATAATTCCTCCTAGGTCTGGAGAGAAAGAGTGGACCCATTGGCGGAATTCTCGGGATAAGGAAGCGAGGCCATTCCCGTTAGGGGGCGTTAGCCGAGATCTTCGACCCTGCGTAACAAGCGGCTCGCATTGTTTTTTCCCTCCTGTCTCTTCCATTTTTTTCATGTCTTTCCTTCTCTTGTCCCGCTCGATTAGGCTTCGAAAATGCCCAGGACGGTACGGGCACGGTAAATTCATTCCTAGCATTTCTTGCTTGACCGACCGGAACAGTCATATGGGAAAGGAGAGAGCTTTAAAGAAACAATACACCGGAATTACACCGGATTATCGAATCTTCTGCGCTGTTGAAACATACTCTTACCAGCATCATCATCATTATCATCAGATCATCATAGAAAAACATCATAAGGCTGGGAGACAACTGTAAGGAGAGGACTAGCCACGAGAATAATTTCCTCTGGGTTCGGAACTCATACGCCAGCCAAGGTTCATGCTAAAAAAATATTTGAGGTCGAATGATTTGGATTGTTCGGCGAAGGGACAATGGAATGCTAGGCTATCCTATCCCTCTTGCATGGGATGATGGCAGCACACCAAAAGTCCCCACCCACCAGGTCCTTGATTCAGACTCTCCCACCCTTTTGGAGTTGCGGTATGCAGGATATGTTTTGGACTAAAGTTCCATAAGAAACGAAAAATACGTATAAAATCCCGGCGCTACACGTGACCTCACAAATACTACCGTATTGCCCAGCGCTGGGCGCTGCTCAGGTAGATCCAATTAGCTAGCTCCCTGTCCCCTCCACTCCCTCTCTTTCCTTCTCTTCTATTGTTCCTTGTCCTTTACCACCCTCCGTCCCCTCTCAATCTATATCGTTACATCCTCCGCCTACCCCAGACCTTCTACGCTCCTTAACATTTCTAAATCATTTGGGGCCTCTATAAACTCACTCTCATGTGCCCTCTCTTTCTGTTTCCTTAGCCTCAACCACAGCTTCTGATCACATTCATTCATCGTGTCTTATTCTATCCAGAAGTGGTACTTTGCTTTTTCTTGGACTTGGGCTTTCCGCTCCTTCTCTATTTGGTTATTTTTTATTCATTCTTTACACTAGCTCTTCCCAACTTTTATACAACACACACACACGTAGATTCGTGCCATTCAATTCTTCTATAAAACCTATTGATATCCTCGAACTTTTGAGGGGACATCGAACTCTTTAGCTCTACCAAATATCCAATAGCTATTGAGACTGGTGGATTCGCACTTTGTCAAAATGATCGGCACACGGGGCTCTTTAGTGGGTTTCTTCTATCATTCTTCCTTCATTGCCTTTGGGACACCGGAAGTAACTAACGTTGAGCATGATGGGGTATACAGAATAAACTTGTTTCTGTACTGCTACTTGTACTTCCTCTTACTTCCGCATGGTCTATTCGCAGCCGCAATCTCAGACGACATGAACTCGAGAGAGAAATCCGTGACTTGCACCATGTAGACATGCATCTCGCTACCCGCGCCGAGACCAGTACCGCATCGGCCGCTGGGACCTTCTGGCTGTCAGCGATCACTCATCGTGGTGCTGCGGCTTTCAACGCCAATCCTTCCGGGTATAAGGTCTTCCGTAACGTCAAAGATTATGGCGCTAAAGGTGTGTAAAAATTGCTTAACTTACTTACTCCGAATGATGGCATAATTTATGCCTTGAAGAGATAATTTAGCTGACAATGGTACAACAGGTGATGGAACTACTGACGATACCGTCGCTATCAATAATGCTATCTCTGATGGTGGACGTTGTGGAAAGGGTTGTGATTCATCGACTATCACTCCCGCGCTTGTTTACTTCCCGGCTGGAACATACCTTGTCTCAAAGCCTGTGGTTGCAATGTATTACTCGCAGTTGGTCGGCGACCCATTGAACATGCCAACCATCAAGGGCGCTCCGAGCTTCCAAGGCATCGGTATCATCGATTCTGATCCTTATGAGCCTGACGGAACGTAAGTTTCTCCTTCCGGACGTTCCTTGTTATCAAAGCATGAAACTAACCCGATGACAGTAACTGGTACACCAATCAGAACAACTTCTTCCGTTCCGTCAGAAACTTGGTTATCGACACTACCGCTATGCCCTTGGGCGCCGGTACCGGTATGCATTGGCAAGTGGCGCAAGCGTCCTCCCTCATCAACCTCCGCTTCGAGATGTCCCAGGCAGAGGGTAACTCACACCAGGGTATCTTCATGGACAATGGTTCCGGAGGTTTCATGTCGGACTTGACCTTCAACGGGGGCAAATTCGGTGCCTTCTTTGGTAACCAGCAATTCATGACCCGGAATCTCAAGTTCAACAACTGTGGGACTGCGATTTATATGAACTGGAATTGGGCATGGACCTTCAAGTCCGTCACAATCAATAAGTGCAAGATTGGTCTCGATATTACTGCCAATGGACCTGCCGAACAGGCTGTCAGCTCTGTCATCCTTCTCGACTCGTCTATCACAGATACTCCCATTGGTGTCGCTACCGTTCGCAGTGATTCTAGCGGGTTTGCCTCGGGCGGAACTCTCATCCTTGATAACGTCCAGCTCACCAATGTCGAGAAGGCCGTTGCCAACCCCACCACCGGAGCTACCATCCTCGCCGGAGGAACCCTCACGATCGATATGTGGGGGCAAGGAAAGGACCATTCCAAAAGCAACACAGGAGGAAGCACAGTTCAAGGCAACATGAACCGCGCATTCCCCAAGCCAATTCCCCTCCTCACCAACGGACAAAAGACAATCTTTGAGCGCTCCCGTCCCCAGTACCAAGACCTCGACGTCTCCCAGTTTGTCTCCGTCAAGGATAAGGGCGCCAAGGGTGATGGAACCACCGACGACACAGCGGCAATCCAGTCCATCCTTGACAGCAACGCCGGAAAAGTCATCTTCTTCGACCACGGCGCATACGTCATCTCCAAGACTGTCAACGTGCCCATGGACACCCGCATCGTGGGAGAAATGTGGCCGCTAATCCTAGCCAACGGCGACGCATTCAAGGACGTCAACAACCCAGTCCCCGTCTTCAAGGTTGGGAATGAAGGAGACTGTGGCATCGTCGAGATATCCGAGCTCGTCTTCGAGACTAAGGGCCCTCAGCCCGGTGCCATCCTCGTGGAGTGGAACTCCCGTGATCCCGATGGGCAACAAGGTGTCAACGGACTCTGGGACGTGCACTTCCGCGTTGGCGGATCAAGAGGCACAGACCTTGAGCCCGCACAGTGCGCAAAGAACCCGAACCAGACCAACACCGCTGACCCAAACTGCTTCGGCGCTTTCATGCACCTGCACATCAAGAAGACGGCGAGCCTCTACATGGAGAACATCTGGGCCTGGACGAGCGACCACAACCTCGATGGCCCAGACTTTGGCCAGATATCTATCTACAATGGTCGCGGCATACTAACCGAGTCGACCGAGGGCCCTGTATGGTTCTATAGTACTGCCGCAGAGCACAACGCCCTGTACCAGTACCAGTTGCAAAAGGCGAAGAACATCTTCATGACCATGATCCAAACTGAGACTCCATACTGGGAGAGTAACCCAATGGTCACTCAACCCTTCCCTATCAATTCCGCCTTCAACGACCCCACTTATGCCGGGTGCACGGCAAAGACGTGCAAGTCCTGGGCCCTCCGCGTCATCGATTCCACAGACGTCCTCGTCTATGGAGCGGGATTGTACTCCTTCTTCGAGAACTACGCGCAGGAGTGCGTGAAGTCGCATACCTGCCAGGACTCGATCCTCTCAATTGAGGGGAATAATAAGCTTAGCTTACTCAACTTGAACACCGTTGGGAGTAAGAGTATGGTTGATATAGATGGGAAGCCCAGCATCACCACTGCCGCGCATGAGAATCCGTTTGTCAGAACTTTGTTGAGGTTTGATTCTGTTTAAGCCGGGGATATCTGTGGATGGATGAATGGAGGGGGAGGTTACTCGAACTCAGACCTTTCTTTTTTAGAGAGAAAAAAAAGTCAAATTGAGTTCGATGTCGTTTTTCTTTTTTCTTTTGGGGTGTTCATTTTAACACTCTACTTTTATTTTTTTTATGTATATCTTCGAGACTTGATTGATGGGATGGAGCTGAGCGGAGTGGTGGATGGGTAAATTCGTGTGAATAGTATTGTTTATTACTAGACTTTTGGTCTTGGTTGCTAAGTCGTATAGTATTAAATTTTTGCAATTTTTTTGGTAAAGGGTAAATGGAAAAAGGGGGGGGGGGGGGGGGTGAGGAGAAGAGACGATACCCCAATAAAAAAGTGTCGGTACCTACTACTTTATTTGGCGTACTGTAGTAGTGCGAACGTAATTGACAGTCTATACTACTCGTGCCGCCGAGTTGAAGCCGGACACCGTGTCCGGCTTCAATTCGGCCGCGGGAGTACAGTAGCAGTTGCGTTTACAACCATTTTTCCTGGGCGCATAAGTAGTAATGATATTGAAATAGTAATTAAATGGTAATGTGCTGGTAGTGAGGGCCGTGTTTTGGCTTGAGGGATGAGAAGCTAGTTATTCGTCATTACATCTCACTCGGATTCGACGGTCTGTAGGCTTGGAAAATTCACCTGCCACGGGGCAAAACACACCAAAATTGGGGTTTTTTTGAGTCTCCTGATCTCAACAGATTACCATGACATTAACTTCAAAACAGGCTTACAAGGTGCTGAGGCCTCTGAAATACTCTATATATTTTTCCCCTATTTTTACCTGCCATGTATATAGGGTGGGGTGCATTCAGAGTTAGTGAGGTCTGTTGCAATATATCTTTCACATACAAAATAGCCTGGCTTGGCAGGTGCCTTCGAGTCAAGCACATCTCACACACTTCACTACTCTGCAGAAGTAAGAGCGAAAGATTCCAAATTTTGTATCTTGAGTTTCTATGTGCTAGGGAATTTATTATATTTTTTTTTCTGTATCATTTCGTAGAGGATCCTTTATGCTCACAAGAGCTTGGTTCAATGTCTTATTCTTATTCCACGCCAGACACTAGCTCGAACTGGTAGTAGTTGTATCTCTTCCTCCTCTTTTATGTTTCTTCGGTAACCTTTATTTCACGTTTCGTTGTTGTGGGTGCCCGGGAATCCCGGCGCGAATGGTAAGCCCGGACTACCTTGATAATAGTTGGGCTATAGTCCTTCTTGTATTCCGTAATCTTTTGTATTGAATAAGTCTTCACCGAATAATTTATCGTTGCTATTCCCGCGACGAGCTATCGCGCATTGCTACATCACCCGCTTAAGTTACATACGCAAACGCAGGGCAGAAGGATCTCGCCTTTCCCCTCTTTAAAACCCTATGAGAATACATCCCTATCTAAAAATAGGGACAACGCTGTCAAAAGGGAATTACTATCAACTCTTCTCCGGTATTTCCAGTGGGGCTGGAGGTCCCTTTGGTGATCCCACTAGTAAATCATCAGGAAACAGGGCAGTGTATTGCGATCCGAATAATATCCGACTCTCCTGCGGGTAGCTTTACTCCCCAGCCTATGATCGGTCGGCAAAGGGGTACATCTGAGCTCTGTTGGTGATGATGATGATGATGATGAAGATAATGAAGGTTTGTTGTTAACCCGTCAAGAAATACTTGCAGCGCAAACACCTGGTTCTTTTCGCGGCTTTCATATATTCGGGAATGACAACAGAAACAAAGCTCTCGACTTTCGAGAGCCGTAGCGTACCGGAAATCGGCTTTGTTGGCGGTTCCGACCATTTTTCCGACTTTTTCGGTTTTGGTGTCGATAAGTATGATAGGCTGCTTGTAGTGTACTGCGCTGCACGAGCACCGCTTTCAACCCCGCAATAACGGCAAAAGTGAGTTCCGCTGATGTTAGGTTGAGGAAAACTTTTATGCAATAAGGTGACGTTCAACACTCGGCACCGACCGTTGGGGATCTTGTGCACCGTAGTCCCTTGTCTCAGGAAATTCAGATAGCCAAAAGCGGACCCTCAAGGTCCAGATCGAGTAAAGACCCTAGACAAATCTACAGGTAAAGCGACCATCTATGATGACACAAAAGTGAGGATGTTGGAGAGCACCCAATCGAGACGCAAATAGAGCTTGGCAAGTTGACTTGACTACCCTCCTCAAAGCCTAGAAAAAGAAATCTAGCGAAGAAAGGAAGCCTCACTTAAACTTGAGATCCACAATAAAAGTCAAAAATATCGTTCTTGGATCAAATGCATAATTCCAAGGACACAGCAAAGTACCTAAATGTAGTACTGTTTTTTTCTGGGTCAACAGGCATTTGCAGAAAGAAACACTCCTGGGTGTTTTCATCATCCCCGGAGGCCATAATTACAACATCTAGCAGGGTAAGTATCTTTGAACCTGACAAGTTTCCCGACCCCAAAAACGGATCCTAGTGCCAAACGACTATCTCATGGGAGGGGGAGCCCATAGGTTGCCCTAAGAGTTTTAGTGAATCCATGATTTCAACTGCTTGTCCCTACTTGGAGAGCAGCTAGCTGAGTGTACTGATCGCAATTGAATAAGACGCAAGGCCAAGAACTCCTTATAATATGTAGTTATACACGATCAAGTAACGTATTTGACCGGGAGCTGGGTCAAACACAGAAGTGAATCACTTTGTACAGTACGTGAATTTTGTCCAAATTCTCAATGCGGATTTTTTTTTTCGAAAGAATAAAATACCCGAATTTCATCAAAAAGAATACTGCACTATCAAGAAAATAGTACATTTCTGAATTTTCCTTTCGAGTGTTGGATGCCGATTGAGATATCCAGATTTTTTGAGGTCTTTGGGTGAACTAATTCATTACACGGTCTGACCCACTTCCCAATCCAACACATTGTATGTAAACCATTTGGCTTCACACACTTGATTCCGTAACACAAAAGGAGTGATATCCCAGAAAAGCTTGCACTTGGGGAAAATAAATGTTGTCAACTGTCACTGCCTTATGACCAAGACATGATCCAAGGCTTTGAGGGGGGAAAAGCTAAACTGAGAGTCCTGGAAATGTGGCCCTCGGTTACCCTGACTCACTTAAAGACTTAGAGAACATTAAGTTGCCTGAAGGCTCGGTTGTGCCGGTATAAAGTTAGTCCTTATGACATGGGAAGGAGCAAATAACAGGGTATATAGGCAGGTGTTGGCGGGTTAGCTAAGAATCATCAGAGACTTGAATTTCTAGCGGGATAACTTGTTATCAAAGACCTTCAGTTTCCACCGGTTTCCTCAACGATTGTATCATAAAAGGCTTGGAATGCCTCGGGCGGAATCACATTCAATTCTGTCGATCCAGCTCATCCAGAGCTTTATCCCAGGGCCTAGCCCGAAATATTGGTTGGCTAGCAATCCCAACCGTCCTGGTGCCTAATAGGCACCGAGCGGGCTCCGGTTCCCGGCGTAGCTTCTCATGCCACAGGTGAGAGCGCCCGTCCTTTAGAAATGTGAAGTCTATGATAAGAAGGTGACGGTAAGTCCTGGCATTCCTCGCAGCTCGTGTGTGTAGCCCTGCTGTTCCCGACAGTCATCTGTAGGAAAACTGGCAGATTTCCCGTTAGAAGGAAACTACAAGTTCCGCCCGTCCGTGTGGGGTAGTTGTCCGAACGGAAGGCCAGATGCCGGTTAGAATCATCTCAGATAGTGTCCTCCGTCCACCCCCTCCTAAACCTAAAGCCGGAGTTACTGAGTGCTGGGATGCTTAAGTTGAATAGCCAGGTACGGAAAGACTTTCTCATTGTGGAGTTCCAAGCTGTGCCATCCGTCAGCTTAGGCTGCTTCACGGTAGCAACATTAGTTACATTGCTGAGGCTAGAATCGACTGACAGTTGGCCGATTGTCCAATCATAGCACTCAAAAGCGTCTGAATAGTTATTCTCGTGCTTGAGTTAGGTGGTTGAACATATTTCCCAGATAATATTCACAAAAAGATCAAAGATTATGAGCAGATAGCGTATGATGAAGGAAACTCTGGCCTTTGCTTACAAAATCTTTAAGGTTGATTTTCGGAATCTCCTTCCCTTGGGTCATATCCGACCAACTAGAGGTTAAGTAACATCCTCCCTGTGAGTGTATAGCGCTGAAAGCTGCCCCTTTTATTGCCTTTGGATATTATTGATTTAAAAATCATGACATTTGTTGTCTGGTCTTAGCTTCCTTAACTGGTCTTTATTGGGAGATCGAGTGATATCTTATGAAATTTGAAATGCGTGTGATGTTTGTAGAGAGGGAACATATAGTAAACTCTCTAATTAACAAGGGGTTTATACGACTGTGAGAACTAATTTGAAATATTGGTTATGATGCTTTAGAGATAGTACTTTACTCGGTAGTCTAACGTCAAGCCTCTGGTGTGCTCGAGTACACTCCTTCAGGAAACCCCCCACAGCTACACAACCGTGGCCTAGTACCCACCGGAATAGCTCTAAGTAAATGAGCTCTATTATTTAGCTTTAGCCTTATATAGAGAAAGAGATAGCATGGCTCTTTTTTTTTTTGAATCTCCCTATTATCAAGGAACTTGTTCCAAGGTTAGTAAAATGGTTGTTCTATTTTCGTTCGATGAGTGTGAGTCCTCTCCATAGATTTGGGGGCACATAAAATTGATCAAGAGCACGAGTTTTCAGGGGCAGTAGTAGAAAGTGCCGGGCGATAATATTTGCGTGATTAAACATTGGTACGTTGGGCCCCGGAGGTACTTGTGTTTAGAGCGATGACTGTGAGGGCCTATACAGATAGTTCCGGGTTTCTCCAAAAATAAAAGATAAAGAGGTGTTTCCGTCCTGGGTTAACCTGAGCAAACTAGACTTGGGATATGTACGATGCACTGTAGACCTGCGGGAGCTTGGTCGCTTATGATAACCTCATACCTTGGCAACTAGAGCTCCCGTTAGTATGTTTGCTAGTTCTGTAAGTAGTGCGTTGGGCTCCGTTAAGCTCTGCTCAGAGCTGGCAACAAATTCCTCTCCCCTTAGTCCTCTTGCGGATCCCTTGTTTCCGGGTGACTTAGGGTGGGGAAGGCGGAACGCGTACAGGCCACGGCTAGGATCCCCAAGCCTGCGGGAATAGTGTTTGCTACGGGCTAGGAAGCTCTAAGGCTCGGCTCGAGCTTATCTAAAATTTGGCTCGAGCTTTCACAAGAGTTCTACTTGTCAAGGGAGTTGATGCAGATAGTACAAGCATGTCTGCGACAGAAGTAGGAATTCTATATTTTTGTATTTAATCCTTGGAACGCCATATTCCCCACTCAGGTCTGCCATATGGCTCCACTGAAATTCGGTATAGTGAGTGATATCCCATGACTACTAACAAATTCAGGCTCGAGCCAGCTCGAGCTTTTCTTTCTCGAGTCTATTATGGCAGGCTCGAGTCGGCTCGTGGCAAACACTATGCGGGAAACCTCAAGCCCAAGAAAGCATTCTTTCCTGCTAGGAAAAAGGGAACATAGAGAGAGGTTCCGACTGGAGTGGTTTTCCGGCGGGGTTTTAAAGGTTGGTATTTAACAGTCAACCTGTGCTTGGTACTTTTTCTTTTCTCACTTTGTTCCCCATTTATAATATTGAACCTTGTGTTAAGGCTTCCCATCGATACGGTACCCGGCTATAAAAACAGCCCAATAAGGGCCCTGGATTAAAATCTAAAATTCATTATTCGGTCCAAGTGAATTCGATCTGCAACACCCGAGATGCATGTAAAAGGGTTTAGGCTACCACAAGTATTATCATAGACGCAAGCTGCAATTAGCAAACCCGGGTTGAGGCTGTCTTAATGCTGGAGGTTTCGTGATTAATTTTTCCTTCCTTTTTCAAACCAGGTTCTTAATAAGACTTAACCCAGACATATTACATTCAGCTTATTCTAATTTCCTCGATTCTTCTTTACAGTGGGTTGTGGAGGAAATGTATACTTCGGTGTCTCTCTTACGAGCTTCTAGTTAAAGGGAGATCTCTTTCCTATACGCTCTAATCACCGATTCCGTGTTTTGAACACGTGCAACTTGATGCAACAGCTGAATCTTTGAACAAACAACTAATTAGTGATTCTACCAGGAACACAAAGGGGGACTCTCGAGTGACCTTGAGTGATTACAGTCATTGGCCCCCGGAGAGAATTTTGCCGAGGAATCCCCCCAGCCAGAAAGGCTGAAGAAAAAGCGGGTGGTGCTTTGGATCCTATCATCCAAATACTGGAATTAGGAGTAGAGAGTCCAGCCTAGTCTCTTTTTTTTTTTTTTTTGCTGTTATCCGAACGCTTGACACATGTCCAAATGGCTAAAAAGGGTTTGTTTAATGCTCTAACGTTTGGCTCCCGCCTGTGGCGTTTGTTCAACTGCGGGCCGACCGTAGCACACTTTCACAACGACTCAATTGTAGCAGACTACAATACCGTATCAAACTACCCAATCAACAACTTTTGGATAAACATCAATTTTTCCTAACGGTTAATGTGTACTGGCTGACAAGGAAGATGGAATAGGGAAGCAGAAGTACTGTACAGTACAGAAGGTGATGTCTACTAGTTTGAGGAATGGCTTGGTTTGTGAGCAGAGTTGGGTCTCGCCTGGTTTTCGGTTAGACTATCATACCATAATCTCCATTCATAATACAATTACCGCTAATACACTGCTAAGATGCATATTTAGTAGTATCACTGGGTGGTCTGATAGTACGGTAGTGGAATGGTATTCAGGTTGTATGCCTCAAGTTCAAGAATTGGTAGGACAAGTACTGTACAAGACTCTCCATTCAGTCATGATGATTTAAATCTTTCTCTTCATGCATTGTTGAGAAATTTAATCACTCTGGCACATTGGCATATCGGCGATCGGAGCTGCGTGTTCTAATGGTGCATTATTCAATTGCAGAACCATACATGTTCGTCTGATAAAGTTAATGAGAACCTCCCCGCAGTAATACTTTATGCCGGGACACCGGGCTAACATCCGGTTTCTGGAGCAGTCACAAACAGCACCCTGTAATTTTCAAAAATGGCAATGAGAATCCATTCGTGAAATAAGCGGGCATCCTGATGCTCGAGAATATTTCTAGTCGAGTCCGGAATGAAGCCTCTTTTTCAATTTCTACATTCGGGGCTTTAGATTTATACCGAACACCCCTGCAGCTCTAAGAAATCCAGGGATGGTGGTGCAGTTTAAGGTATTGATTGGCGGTCATAAAGTGGTGGTCGGCGCTTGCTGTGGGGTACAAGTACCAGGGGATATGTTTTTTTTCCTACAAGACAGGGCTTATTTTGCAGTTAATAAGCCCTGTCTTGTACGAAAACATATCCCCTGGTACTTGTACTTGTTTCTGGCAATAGGTATTTGAAAACCGGGGGTGAGTGACCGGGGTTTGACAAAGGTTGTGGTCGAGTTGATTGGTGCATATTTCTCAATTGAGGCAAGTTTTCTTAGCCCCCGGTTTTCAAATACTTATTGCCAGAAACGAGTACAAAAGGTGCGGCAATACATAGGCCTTGCAAAAGATCAGCTACCCGTTTGCAGCGGCTCAAGTGAAGCCTTTGGAAGCCCCAGATTTCAAGGTTGTACCAAGAATGCTTTCCTGTCCATTGTTGAGAACTTGTACTGGAGTGGAGTGGAGTGTTAACCCCACATGGGGCCCCGGACGTTATCAATTCCTAGGCTTCAACTGATATTCGACGGGTTGGCCTCTCTCCCCTCTGCCCCTGACAAAAACCATTTAGCCGAAAGCATTCTAGACATAAATGTCGTCGGTCTGTGGATCAACTCGAGCAGGCTTCAAGAATATTGTTGGCAATGATGTATCTTGTAACGTGCCTTTGAGCCCCAATTTAGCCAACAAACGCAAGATGAATGCGTACTGGGATATTGGAGGCAAATCTTCCGGCTGAAGGGGCGATATCACCCCCGCATGTGGTAGAATCGTCTTTTGGAAGTACGGACATCCGTACGACATGTTGCCCTTCACCCCGCAAAAGTTATCCGCCCTGGGTATCTCTTTGAAGGCTCATCTGGAGCATTGCGGCAAAGAAATCTCTTCGCCCAACGACAAGAAGGAAACAAAAAAAAGCCCAGAATGGGGAAGCTTTTCACCTTTAGTATTGCGTTCTTCGCATGTTTAGGGGTATGACATGATCTACCATTCTCATGAGAGTTGGATAATATGTTCAATGAGCGGGTCCTAACATTATGAACGGTTCCAGAGCTCTTTATTCGGATACGACAGTGGTGTCATGACCGATGTCATCCATTCCCAGCACTTCCTAAACTACTTCAACACTGATAAAGCCTTCCCAGTACTCGGGGCGATAATATCGACGTTCGCCGGAGACGCATTCTTCGGCGCCCCCTCGGGAGGATACACTATGGATAGATTTGGAAGAAGGATGTGCGCGGTCTTTTATTCTTACCTCCATTTTTTCCCCCCTTTTCTCCAGATCTCCTAACATGACAAGAATAATAGAGCAATTTAAATAGGTGCCTTTGTGTGTGTTGTGGGCGCCATTCTGCAAGCAGCTGCAGCTACCGATCTGGCAATGATGCTCGTTGGAAGAATTATCACTGGTTAGGCTGTCGGTATCATGAGTAGCGCTGTTCCAGTATATTGCACTGAGCTCGCACATCGTAAGTCCCAAGATACCCGTGATCTAAGATGTATCTAAGGTCTAAAATCCGGAAAACAGCGAAAACGCGTGGTTTCTTGGTTGGATTGTCACAGCAAATGATTGGAGTGGGTTTCATTGTTTCCACATGGTAACTGAAGCTCCTCCTCAATGTATCGATAGTGGCTGACACAGGTATTCTAGGGTGGGTTATGGATCTGCTCAAGCGCCGTCAACCAGCAGTTTCCAATGGCGTTTCCCTCTCGCCTTTCAGGGAGTCCCCGCCGGTATTTTAGCTATTGGACTCTTTTGTAAGATTCCCGAATCTTGCTACTAAGTGCCTTAATATCAGTCATTATTCAAATCATGCTTCAGGGTTCCCCGAATCTCCCCGTCAGCTCATTGAAAAGGATAATGATGTAGAGGCCACGAGGATCCTTCGCAAGCTCCACTTCGATGGCTATAATGAGGAATGGATCAACTCCGAGTTTGATATCCGGCAGACAATTCAAGCCAAGAAGGCACTTGTCGTGAGGAGCTGGAAAGTGATGTTTACTGTTCCTCAATGGCGTACTAGTTTGATGCATAGAGTGTTGGTCCAGGTTTTTACACAATTGACCGGAATCAGTAAGATCCCCTTGGCGCTTACCTCGGAAGTAGAAAGATTTGAATTAATACGGAATAGAACAGATGTGATAAATTACTACCAGACAACCATGTACGGCGCTCTTGACATTGAAGGAAACAAAGCACTCCTTGTCACTGGAATCTACAATTGCGTGGGTCCTCTTGCGAGTAAGTTTTAAAGAAATACAGGATCAACAAACAGCATTGGCTAATCTTGCGAAACTAGAGTTGTTCTTCATCTTTTTCCCTCACCGACAGAGTTGGACGCTGCAAACGCTGCTATTCGGAGCAGTTGGAATTACCATTTGCCTCATCATTGAAGCGGCGCTCAACTCAAAAAAACCCTAAAGGCGACAAAGGCGGTATGTCAATCGCAGGAGTAGCGATGATTTTCCTCGCGTCCATCATCTTCTCGTTCAGTTTCGGACCTGTATCCTGGACCTACATGTCCGAAGTCATGGTATGTTCAATCACAAACGCAGAAGCCACCCACTCCCGAATTGGCCCAATTATCCGATAACTAACCTGGTGGTCCAACAAACAGCCTATGCAAATCCGTGGTAACGGAAATGCCTTCGCAACTGGTTTCGGAAATTGGCTTGTCAACGTTATATTCTCACAAGCTTCTCCCCAAGGTCTTGCGAATCTGGCTCGGAAATACTACTTTGTTTTCGTAGCTGTTGGAGCATCCTTCCATATCGGGGATGGTTGATCCTGGGATATACGTAAGCCCGCAATGTGGCAGTGATGCGGCGGCGAGTGACGCCGCGTGAGCTTGGGTAATCGTGGCTTGGTCTTTCCTGTATAACTAGTCGGGCTCACACCCCACCTCTCTTGAATAAAATACAAACCAGTCAGTCGTTTCAACAGTAGCATTCAGTAATCTCCCCAATTCATAACACTTCCAGGGCTTTTACCGAAACTGTACTAACACGCACCGCAGACGTCGCCGTAACCCTCCCGACAATCTTCTTTGTCTTCAAGGAAACCAAGGGCGTCAGTTTGGAGGAGATCGATCTCTTGTTCGGAAAACGTACTTTGGGCGCTTTACCATCCGACATGGAGAAGCAGGGTGGCATTGAGATTAAGCATAGCAATGTGACTGAGCATGGGAGTAAGATATAGAGAGTTATTGTATCACTGTTGTGAATGCGTTGTGTAGATTTTGTTCCATTTTTAGTTGAGATGTATGAAATGAGAAAAGGCTGTTTATGATGTGGTTTCTCGGTGCATCGTGGTGGGGCTTAAGGTGCCTGATCGAGACATATATCTCAATTCCCTAAGAATCCAGTCCTAAAGAAATTTCCTGCCCAGCATTATTGGTTACCGGGGGAATGTAGATGTAAGACGGGGATACTACGCTACACCCGCACCATTCTTCAAAGGAGTTGACTCAAAGTTATATACTGCCCCCCGCACATCCCCAGAGAAGGGCGGGCTGACAAGTTGAATCCACAGTTTGTGTTCTATCACGGCACATCACACTGCTTGTGGTTGCGTGAAGTACACTCGGTTGCGGAGCTAATTGCCAACTTTGTGTTTGGTTATCATGATCAGAGAATCTAGGTTTATACGGGGTGTATTAAGTGATGGATTAGTGTGTCTCTTAGTTGTCTACATATTCGAGACCAAGCGCAGATACCCAGGCCTAACATCGTAATATTCCAAGGTCTCTCCACGGTATGGCTTTCTCCTATGCTCCATTCAGTGTGCTTCAGTTACCGAACTACTCCAATTGATGTGGCTCTTATATGCTAGAATGGCTGATGATATGATAAGACATTGCAACGCTTGAGGTATAGGCTTGAAATCTTTCTGTAGTGGAGGATGGGGGATCACCCTAGGTTCTGGAAACATGACATACAGTGTGATATGATTGTTTCGGTGATGTTCAAATGTCAGAAGAGAAGGAATTTTTTGCTCTCATGGTAGAGAGATGTCAGATGCATGATTCCAAGGGGTCGCCATTAGGGTAGCGGAGAGCAGGGAAGTATGAAGGTCCTATTTCTATCAGTGGATCACCTCATATCTCTCTAGTTCATCGTTTATATGTCAACAGCATAACATTCCACTACAATCGTCGATCATGCCACGATAATACCAACAAAAGTATCTTTTAAAGCCCGCTTAATAAAGCGTAACTACATAAAGCTATAAAGTTGTTTGCGTATTAGCTCGAAACCCCCAGCACCACGTCAAATTATCAACCACGGTAGGGTCCCATGGGCAATCCGCTAGTTTGCTGACTCATGTCGGACAGACGATAGCCCAACCTGTATCCCACCAAGGTCTAAAGGATCCTTCCTGTCAGGTACCCTCCTTATGAAGTACGTTACTGCTCGTAAGCAACGGTAGATAATGATCGTATGAGCCAGGACACTCCCGGTGGGCAGGCGTTCTGGCTATCTTTACAGTCTAAGAGCTCCTTCACAAAGACAATTCCAACTCGATGTCGATGAAAGAAGGGATTTGTGGAGGGATGTTAATAACTATTGATGGGGTGGGAGCCGGAGGCAACACCCCGAGAGCGTTGTTGTTTTCAGGTGTTTTTCTCGAGGAAAGTCAGGTTTAGGATTCAAGATAGGGTTTTCATATCTTAAGACAGCCGGAGCTCTGTAGTTTATGCACTTTTTGGTTTTCTTCAGTATGACAAGCTCATGATAGTTGCGAATACACTTCGACTGCCATGCTTCAACTTCCCGAATAGCACGCGTAGGCCTTCCTGAGTTCGCTTCCGCACGACGCCGCAGGCCTCCTTAATATCACAAAAGGCAAGTAGACCTCAACCAGCTATTATAATTGAGTAGTCACAGAGAAAGTGTGATACATAAACGGCCAAATTTTGTAATTGTACGGTATATCTGTTCAATTCTCAGTAAAAAGTGTGCCGTTCAACCCCTCCGAGAAAAGTGGGAAACCAAGAAGCATCCGACTTTGTTGTACTTTTCTGAAAGATTGCGAGAAAAAAAACTTGCTGGATAAAAGGTGGCGAATCTGTTTTCTGTTTTTTTTTTCAGAGCTCTCTGTCTTATGTTGTACTGTCCCCTATAGTAAAGAATGCTCGATCTGATCATCTAATAAGCCTTCTGATCTGAGAGCCATATATAATAATCTGATCGCTTTCTTCCTTCCTTCTGGTCTAACTCCCCCGCCCGGCAACGCTTTGGCATCTCTGGCGAGCCGGGCGGGAGGGAGGGAAGAACGAAAGAAAGAAAGGGAGAAAAAAAGGGAGCAGAACACCTCAATGAGCAAACGCAGGGACTCGAGGTCTCGAGGGCAATAACGCTAGTTTAATTAGCACTTGGCAAGTCACGAGCTTGGGAATTCACAGTATATCTGATTCTTTAGAGCGGAACTTTTAGTGCGGCCTCCGGTGAAGGCTATTGCGCAATCAAGCTCTGAAAAAAAAAAAATTTGGGAGCTTTCGAGTCCCTTTCGCAACCTCCAGGAAAATTACAATGCCTAAGGAGGCAACACCAACCACATAACCTAACATATGGTTCGATCCTGTGAGTTCCTACGTAATGCGGCCCTAAGAAACTCCAGTTAAGATAGAGAAAACCTATTCAATACCAGCGAAACTCGGACCCTCCCTACACAATACCATCCAAGTTTTTTTATGCCAGCAAAAACGCAACGTTTCATCCCACAATTTCTTGTGGTGCCAAACAAGGTAATAAGGATGGTCTCAACACAGCTTGGCAGGATATCTACCCTGGCATTTTCCTAAAAAGGAAATTTATGGCGAATTTTAAGCGACACAGGCCATCTGCATAGTTGTCCTCTGAGATGAAAGAAAATTCTAAAATTTAACAGTGTTTCTGGCCCATTTTGAAAGAAATATTTAGAATTTTTATGATTTTTTGTGATTGTGTTTTCTTGCTTAGAAGTTGAAGTATTATTTTCTTGGCTGTGGGCGAAACGTTGTATTTTTGCTGGCATAAAAAAACTTGGATGGTATTGTGTAGGGAGGGTCTGAGTTTCGCTGGTATTGAATAGGTTTTCTCGTTAAGATATCTCACTTACCGGTAGCTCACCTGGCGCAATATGATGCAGCATTTGGGTTTCAAGATCATAAATCAAGGAGATATAGGAACAGGGGCGACAGGATAAGCCCAGTGGTATTCCTAGAGCCGGAGACTGGCGCCCCTAACACTCCCGCTCTCGCCCGATTATTTAAAGTTATTTACGCTCTCTCGATATGTTAGATCGTGTTCTCTCTTTTTTAATTACTTGTATTTGAACTTTCTCAACTTCATTTCATATCCATGATACACTCTGCAAATCGGTCAATTCTTGTAAAAAACATGAATCTCTAACTTTAATCAGCGTCAATTTCAATCAATTACACAATCTCTCGGAAGATTCCGGCCTTTTTCAATCCCTTCTAAAACTAAAGCTACCCCTTCATACTCAGAGAGCATACAGTCGCACCCCGTTGTCCCGGATGGTCAAAATCCGAAAAAAATCCGAAGAATCTGTCCGGGACAGCGAATGATCCGGGACAGCAGATCAAGTTTTGGTGCAAAGAAATTCAGAATTCGCAGAGATTCATCCGGGACAACGAAGAATCCGGTAGAGTGAGGTCCGGGACAACGGGGTGCGACTGTAGATACGTCGTGAAACATTTCAGTTCCCGCTGTCTTCGAGTTATAGTTGTTTTTTTTGGCCCTAGCTTAGTTTCTGAAAGTCCTTTTTAACTCTACATTACCTCATGGTGGAAACCAGACTGGATTGTCTTCATCTTATGAAGACCTACAGCTCACAGAATAGAAACACCTCCAGTGACCAGACAGACCGCGTGAACAGTCTGTCACTCGGCCTCTCCCATGCTAAGTCCATCCCAACAGCACCAAAGTCCCATACTCACCAATCACCCGAAATGATAGCCGGGCGGTCGGTGCTGGGTAGAAGATAACCCCCTATATTTCACAGCGGTATGGTAGGCTCTTGATATATCATACTGTATCGGCCCAAGAGGCTCGAGAGCAAGATCACCCGTTCTTCCGTGATTACCGGCATTTCTGCACAGAGTGATTTCGGCATGGATAGCACCCGGGAATCAGGCCTTAATTAGTTATCAGGGTACCTTGACGTGTCTTCCACGAGGAATTTTATTTTCTTCACGGTGTACCAGCACGATGCTACAAAATGTAATAGAGTTTCCATCCTTTTGGAAGAGTTGGACCTCGGTATTCAACAAACCCAGAATCAATTTGACCACCACGGTTATGGATATACTCCACCAGACTGGCTGCAATTACTTGAATTAACCCATCATATCTATTAGATTTCTTTAGCCTCTCAAGTTCTGAATAGATGAAGCTCAGCGTAACCTTCAACCCGCGCACTGTACCCCGCGGCAATACCGGTAAATTAGAGTGACCTTCGGGATCCCGACCTACAGTGCATAAACCAGTTCCATTTTCCGGCTGCAATCTTCAGGAGGGGCTGACCTTATTTTTTTTTGATTTTTCATGGAGATAGCCGGTGTTTATATTACCAGCCCCTTACACATTAGCCGCTTCAGAGCAACCGAAATACACACCCTTCAGGAGGGCTTCCACGGATGTAGACATCATCATACACGGCGTGTCCCTGCAAGCCATCCCGGAAGATGCAGCTGAAATGGAGAAGTCAGTTAAGGACACCTTCAAAGCGACCCACAAGATTGACGTGACGATGGCAAAATACCTTAAGCCTGATGTGGCCGAAAGGTCAAAGAAAAGAGCCACATCAATAATCGTTCGCATCCCCAAGGCTGAGGTGCAGAGGTGTACACCTTCGGTCTTGTTCATGGGGAAATACAAAGACTCGGCGGTCATGTGGCAGGTGTCAGCCACTACCCAGTGTCACTGATGCTGGAAATTTGGACATCCGGAGGCCGGCTGCAAAAGCACGACACAAGTGTGCCCCATCTGCTCGAAAGGGCACACTCACAAAGAACACCATTGCCAGCAAACTACTTGCCGTGGATACCGGAAGATAATCCCCAGCTGCTGCCTCATGACACCGGCCAAATGCCCTGCGTGTGATGGTGAACACTCGGCGATGGACCCGAAGTGCCTGAAGAAACTGGCGGTCAAGGCGGCGGTGAAAGAGAAGTATGACCTGAGGATGGCAACCCTAGCCACCCGGGCCGGAGAGCGATCAGACCCCCAATAGATATCATCATGTCGGACACCCGAATACATGATGACAACGAGGGATGGAAAATAAGAATAATACAACATAATTGCAGAGGGAGCAATAGTGTTTTTCTTTCGTTATTTCACATAGTTAGGAGTTTTAAGGTTTCTTTCGTTTGTGTTCAAGATCCACCACTGTACAATGGGAACCCACTTAGGGCCCCAGGCTACGAGTGCATTTCCTATAATCATACTCAGGTTCGCGTTTGTAATTACGTCAGCTTGAGAATTTTACTTGATGTTTCCTTTGTTGTGGTTCCAAGAGAGGAGGATGTTTTATATTTGAGAGTTTTTTCGAAGAGGGGTCTTATTTTGGGCCCCCATCATTCTTTTGGCTTAATTAACGTTTACAACAGACCAGTGGAAGGGCGGAATACTGTCCCTCCTGAAGCTGTCTTTGTTGAAACGAATGAACCTACCCTTGTGGTGGGTGATTTGAATGTACACACCGTTTTTACTGACCCTTTACGTTCTTTTACTTCAGATGAGAGGAGGAAAGGGGAAAATTACATGAGGCTGGCAGCCCTGAGTGGCTACAGTATACTAAATACACTGGGAGTTCACACTAGGTTCCCGGACAACCCTACTTTACACAGATCCTCCATAATCGACTACTCCCTAGCAAAAGCTGCTATGATGGCCAGGTTCTCGAAGTGGAAGGATATATACCAACAAACAGGATCGGACCACATAGTAATCCTAATGGAGGTTGCCTCGGAGACACTGGAACTGGCTAGACCAGCTCCAGACTGGGACAAGATCAACTGGCCCACTGAGGAGGGAATCCCAAACCCGATAATCGAAGAAGCCCTAGAGAACTATTAGAGTGGGGGTGAAGCGTTTGAGCCGATATTGTGGGCGGAAGAAGCACAGGAGGTCTTTGAAAACAACTTGCGGAAACTCATAGGCATGGTGCGGAGCTGGGCCCCGATGAAGAGACCTACAAGGTGGTTAAAAGCATGGTGGACGCGGGAGATCACTGAGTTGAGAAACATATACACGACATCTGCCCGGCGCGTGAGGCGTGACAGGAGTGGAGTGGAAGAGAAGAAGAAGACCAGGAAGGCATACAGGGAGGCCATCATGAAGGAGAAGAAATGGCACTTTGATGAATTCTTGGCAAATGCAAAAAAGAATGATGTTTGGATGGCCCACCAGTTCACCAAACAAAGAACACCGACGAGAGTACCAGGCGGTAATAACGACCACCCAGACGTCACGAACAACATAATAATGCACCACTTCTTCCCACCGAACCCTGATCCGGTAGACCCGCTGCATCCGGTGAAACATGAGCTAAGAGAGGAAGAACTAGTCTCCGGCCCGGACGTGTCTGAGGCACTGGAGAAGTGCAGTAATGGATCTACCCCTGGCCCTGACCAGGTACCATACTCGATCTGGAAGAACATACACCGAACCAACCCGAAAATTCTACCAGCGTTGGTGGAAGACATGCTGAGGTGGAGCCTTCACCCACCGATGCTAAAGGAGTCGACCGGGGTTATACTTCCAAAACCAAATAAAACGGACTATGCCAATTGTAGCAGCTTCAGAGTGATTGCCTTGATGCAGACCTTCTCGAAGATAGCCGAGAGGATAGTGAACAACAGACTGATGAAAACCGCTTTTCAGTCAGGCATGTATGTGATCAACCAGATGGGGTCCCTTCCACAGAGATCGACAGTCGACGCAGTGCTAGCCCTGAAAAACTGGACAAGTGAGGTGCAATTCGCTGGAAAGAAGGTCAGCACGATCTTCCTTGATGTGAAAGGCGGCTTTGACAATGTGAATCACCACAAGCTCCTGGAAAGGCTGGGGCAGGAGAACCGGGTTCCGGAATACCTGCGTGACTGGATCAGGAACTTTATTAGCAACCGGCAGATAGCGCTTGCTTACCCAGGGAGCCCAAGGACCCCGACGTTGGTCAACAAAGGGATACCACAGGGCTCACCACTATCGCCCCTCCTCTTCGTGATCTACGTTAGCACGTTGCACAAAGATATGGATGACCAGTTTACACACTCCTCCTCCTACATTGATGACTTCCAGATAACGGTAGCCGGCAACTCATGGTACAGGAATGCAAGGAAGCTGGAAGAAAAAGCCCACCAAATAGCGGAGAAAGTGAGCGGGTTAGGACTCACCTTCAGTATCAACAAGACCAAGCTCATGCATTGGTGCACACCCAGGGAGAGGGGTGGAAGGCCTGCGGAAAACGTTATGATTCAATCCCACACAGTGAAACCGGCGGTCAAAATGCTCAAATGGTTGGGCTATTGGCTGTCGGACAATACAGAAACGATGACCCACTTCACGAAGAGGCTAGCCCTTGCTCAGGCAGCATTTTTCAGAATTAAAAGGCTCTTGACACCAGGCAAGGGGCTCACACCATATGGGGCCTGCAGGCTGGCGAAAGGGATTATCTTACCAACCTTACTGTACGGGGCTGAGATACTCACCCCAATGGTGACCATGAAGAAGAAGATGCAAACGTTTTGGAACAGAGTAGCAAGGTAGATTACCAACACGTTCTTCACAACCAACTTAACGGTACTCTCGGCAGAGGCCTGTCTGGCCCCTATAGAACTGTACATCAAACAAGTCTCGCTCATGACTGCGGTAAGGATCACCATGGCCCTGCCCGAAAATAACTTAGCAACGGCGATGCTCCCCAGGAGTTACCCCACGGTCCAGGCTTTTCAGTTGGACTCAAACAGGAGACTGGCATTTTCGAAGAAAGGAAGTGCGTGTCTGAAGACTTGGAACTCGTCATCCAAGTCCAAAATTCAGAGACACCTCCCGATAGACGAAATAGCAGCAAGGGCAGCTACGGTATTCATGGCAAGACCCTTCCCCGAGAAACCCAATAAACTTTCCCCCGTCACTCAGGAAGGCGCTAAGGGCTGGGCTGAGGCGAAGGAGAAAGTGAGGAAGGACATACACAGGGAGTGGACGGAATCTGACTACCCCCAATATTATGCATATAGGCTGCCATATAGAAGCTGCTGGAACTTTATGCTCCTACCAAAGTTTCAGGCCGGCCAGATACATCAAATGAGAGCGAACAAAAGCTACCTAAACACCCAAGCAGATTGGTCTAGTCAGGACCGCGACCCCACCTGTGACTGGTGTGGCCTAGCTGACCTGACATTTCGACATATCATTACGGACTGCCCTGCCCTGGCGGCAAAAAGGGAGGGGGTGAACCCGGAAGTTTTTGACATAGGGCCGGACTCGGCATTATGGAAGGATGGTAAAATAGCGGGGAAGCTGGTGAAGAGTTTTTCTATGTTTATTTCTAAGAACATGGTGAATTTTCTGGTTAAGCTTGGAGGATTTCCTTTTACTAGGGGTTCCAATTTGGGTTCCTGAAGAAGAAGTTTTACAGCCCTTATGGCTAATGATGGACGACATTGATTTTTATCGGATATTTGTTTGGTATTGGGGGTGGAAGTTTCTTTTGTTTAAATAGGTTATTTAGGCCATACTTTAGGGTACATGCCGGGTGTTTTCCTGTATTAACGAATAAAACCGAGGATTAAAAAAAAAAAAAAAAAAAAAAAAACACATTAGCCGCTTAGCCGCTCATATAGATTTTTTTTTTATGAGGCCGTGAGTTATACTCACTAGGGGGTAATCACCCTCGTAGAGCTCTTATTTTGAGTTCAAGCTGTGTTCTGAAGGTCATGTGTAATTTTGTGAGTTCACGGGAAAAAAGAAAAAAAAAGCAGATCCGGCGGCATACAAAATCCCTCATGTTTGTTTGTCCCCCTCTTTGAATATCGGAATCGTACTGCTGTACAGTACACTGTACACAATGTCACGAAAAAAGAAGAAAAGAATCACATTAAAGTAGCGTATATCGTGAGCGCTCTACTAGTAGTCAGCAAAGAACCTTAAGAACTTTCTTGCATAATCACTCCCACCTTAGAATGCCCATTTACCTTTCAGGAGGGCAAGCGCTCCGCACCAATAGCACTACAGTAAGCATGCGAAAAACTCCTTCGTGCCAATGCGCGCTACCATGTTCCTGTGACGTACTATACTATACAGGTACCCTACTGGTATATAAGTGCAATAGACTACGGTACCTGCATCCATTGTTCAGGAGTTGGACCAGGGCGACCAAGAGACTGAGTGGATTTCTAGTTTAATATCAGGGGCTGAAAGGCCACGATAATTTGGGAGGTTAAAAGGAATCTCCTTTCCATGTCGGCTATTTTGCGAGGGAAAGTGCGGCGGTAAATATTAACCATGGGCATGGGTTGGTTGATGAATGCTTGCTCGTGCGATACCGTACAGTACCAGCAGCGTTATTGGAATGGTGTTTGGGCTGAATGACGCAAGAACTTGGGGAAACTACTCAGCTCTACGAGTCGACTTTACGGTACTGGTTGTTAGGTCCATCATAGAATATAGAATACGGTAGTAGTTCCACCACTGGGAATGGAATTGAGGGATGGTTGTACAAGAGCAGATTACTTCCTCAGACAAGCGCCTTCAGTAGGTAAAAGTACAGCACGGTAGAGATCTCTAACAGCACAAGGAGCTTCAAGTTGTAACAGCCATCATCACAAAACGACACGGTAACACTCTCTCCTGCCTTCCCGAAAAGTGTCCAATAAATTCCTACGTACTTCAAGTATTGGTACCAAAGAGATATTTGCAGCGACTTCAACCATGGCTCTCTCGTTCATCATTTAAATTCTGCCCGTCGTAATGATACGGTAGACCACATGGGCTCACTTATGTAAGGGTTGATCAATCCAGTGTGGTGAAACGCTCGAAAATGCAGGAACGGGCGGGCAGGCGCTAACCTTTTGGGGAAATTCAAGGCCCTTCTGGTTGTCTAGGAAGAAGACCATTACATCAAGGATGTTTCAACGGCTGTCAAGGATTTGACAGTAATTGCCAGCATCCTGGCACCAGTATCATACGGCAGAGACAATCTGAGGGAGATGAGACGGAGATGGAAAAATCAAAGGAATGTGCGGATTGTGTTATCGGTGGTAGCAGCCTGTTGTCATAGGAAGGAAGACGGGTGGAAAAAAATGAATGAATAATGCCGCTGTCTGTTTCTGCCAGTCTACCGAAACTTATTGGCTTATAGTTTCGTGAGTGGTTGTTGTTGCTACTCCAGTACCCGAGTTCCAGATGGGGCAAGTTGCTCTACTGTTTACTGTACAGTACTTTTGCAAATCCTTGTGGTCTGATTGGGATCTCAACCTTATCAGAAGAATTTCACGATACCTATTAAAGATATTAGTATTAGAAGGAGCACGGCACCACTAGAAACTGACGATAGGAAGATTCAGTATAATCTAAATCTTCGCGCTAGTCTGTAACTTAACTGAACCCACCTAATCGGGTCGAAACCCGCGCTGAAGGGGTTAAGACTCAGGAAATAGGAGATTGTCACCGTAAACCATTTGGGCGGGAAATCCCACACCCTAAAAATTCTTAACACTTCGTAATAATATATGTGAGGCCAGGGTTTCTCTTCCCCTCTTCCCCCTCTCCTTCTTTCTCTCTTTATCTCGTTCCTTTCCTTCCATCGTTGGCTGGCTGGCTTCGTTTCTGGATTGTGCATAGCATATCACCCTTCCACTCCTTTCACAACCTTTTTTTTTTCTTCACTCCTTCAACACTTCACTCTTTACTTTCACGCCCATACACCACTGTCATTCTTTTTCTTTAGGTGCTTGTGGGTAATTTCCTGTTGATCTATACAGTTTTTTTTCTCCTTTCTTCGCCGATCTTTTCATTCAAAATGATAAATTCACTGGCGCTCTTGTCCCTATTCGCCCTGGAGGCAAGCGCTTTCTGGCGTCTGCCATGTCGTCAGAGTTTAACTGTCGAGCGGATTGATCCACTTACGCAATTTGGTGGTGTTGGAGAACATGTCCATACAATTCATGGCGGGAATAGTAAGTAAAACATGTTATACGGGTTTGCTTGGCCAAAGGGGTATTAACTATTACGGAAAAGAGTTTAGCGCGTCGTCGCTCGAGGCAGATTTAATGCAGAGTACTTGTTCATCTTGTCAGGTTAAGCAAGATAGATCAGCGTATTGGACTCCAGCCATGTATTTTCAAGATGAAGCCGGCAACTTCAATGTCGTCAATCAGCTTGGCGGTATGCTCGTGTAAGTACTGGTGTTTTACACTACAGTATCCACTATTTAAACATCTGACTAATATAATTGTCTTGAAACAAAATAGGTATTATCTTCCCCGTGGTAAAGATGTTAAAGCTTTCCCCGACGGCTTCCGCATGATTGCCGGTGACCCGACGCTCCGACACTTTCCTTATAAAAACATTGAAAAGTCACTTTGGACCGCTGAGGATAGGACGGAGGCTGCCCTTCGTCAGAAAGCCATCGGATTTAATTGTCTCAACTATGACTTACCCGCTGAGGCTGCATTGGGAATGAAGACTATGCCTGAGAACCTCTCGTGCAAGGACGGTCTCCGCACAGAAATATTCTTCCCATCTTGCTGGAACGGAAAAGACCTCGATTCCAAGAACCACCGTGACCACATGCGCTATCCCTCTCTCATGGACGACGGCGATTGTCCGGAGGGATTTGAGACTAGACTAGTATCGTTGTTCTACGAGACTATTTGGGATGTAAACAAGTTCAGCGGACAGAAGGGACGTTTCATGTTCTCCACCGGAGATCCGACAGGGTGCGGATATCATGGGGATTTCATGAATGCTTGGAATAAGGGGGTTCTCCAGGATGCTATCGACGAGTGCACTTCCCCATCTGGTATGATTGAGGAATGCAAGGTTTTTGATTTGTACACCCTGGACGAAATGCATCAGTGCACTATCGAGCGCACCATCCCGGAGGACGTCGTCGGACCGATGAAACAATTGCCCGGATGTAATGCGGTGACCGAAGGCCCAGAGCCAGCGAAGGTGGGTGGGTGTCCGGGTGAAGGACTCAATGGTGGTCAAAGCTCATCCGCACCCTCCGCGACAAAAACTACCCCCAAGCCTAAGGAAACCAAACAAGTAGAAACTTCAAAAGTCGCAGCAATCTCGTCGTCTTCACTCCCGATGACCTTCAAACCTTCCGCCTCCCCCGTACCATCCGACTATGCCAAAAAGCAAGATTTTGATGTCTCAGACTCCACATCTGCACCGGACCCATACCTCGTCATTATCACCGTTACCGAGACAGTTGCCCCACCTGCAACAACAATCACAATCCCCGCTCCCGAGAGCCAGAATACCACTCCTCCACGGAAGAAGCGCAGTCTTCACAACCACCGAAAATTTGGCGGGAGACATCACAAGCACTAAATTTTTTCATTTTCATTTCCTACCTACGTCCTCAGTTGAGTTTGCAGACTATGCAAGCCTTTTTTGTTCTTGTTACTATTGTTTTCGGATGTGAAAGGTGGAAGGGGACGGGGGAGTTGATACGATTTTTCGTATATATTTAAATCCGATCAATATGTTTTCTCTGTGAGATGTAAATAATTCTTACTCTTTTTTAATTTCAACGTGTTCTGCTCTCGAATTACCGTGATTCTTTTCTCATTAGACGGATGGTGGTGGTACGAGCATGGGTTTCAATTAGACTTTGAAGTATCCTGGTCCTAGAAACTGTTTATTTGATACCGCATCATTGGGCATTCTTCACTTGATAGGGCACGAGCTGGGTACCGGATTTAGGCTTTTGGGCATGGAGTATCACTCGAGTAATTGAATTGTTAGATAGTTGCTGCTAATGGAGAGACCTAACCTCTTGGCTGTTGACCGCTATGTATATACCGAAAAACTAAAATCCTGACTTCAAATATTCTTCGAGCTGTGGTGATGTAATTTTTTGGCTGTTACTGGAATTCTCCAACTTGTCCACCCGATAAAGATTGTCCCCCCTAGGTTCTTATTGTGGTTATCCTTATAACCCCCCTAATCTCGCAAACAAACAATCACTAGCGAATACAATGTGGCCTATGGTCAAAGTATTGTATCATACAACCACCAGCATCACTTTGCCTGATCCTGACTCCTCATAGTCACGACATCGTCCCCAATCCGCGTTTCCTGAACATACGGATTTACGGCATTTGACGAGCTTGCTAACTTGGCCACCACTTAAGGTTAGGCATACTTAACCAGATGATCAAAAACGACCTAGTGATTGCGCTCAGTGCTATGTCAACAGCAAGGAGTGGCTAGTTACTGCACTCGCAGAGCACTGTTTAGGTCCGTAACTTTAATTACATGGTCGCTCAAGAGCGTACTATAAACTATCACCCGCCGCCCCGTAATTTATACAAGTCGGTCTAATAAATATCTCTGGGGGGGGGGGCGCGCAAATGCAGTTTTCTTGCTCAACACCATCACAAAGTTCGTCCCCGAACTCACGATGAATTTTTACAATCCCAATATGTGCATATTTAATTGCTGTGTCGTAGGTTACATACATACATACATACATACATACATACAGGTTTCCCCCTTCCCCAACCACCCCCGAATAAAGAAACAAACAAATAAATTCTTAATCAAATGAATTCACCAGGCTCACGCAAGCTCCAATCTCAGCGCATCGTACTGCACGTATACACCCGTTGGCAAAACCGCAGTCTCGATGTTCGTCCTGTTGAACGAGGGATTCAGGACAAAGCTATTCTCCCCGGCCCTTAACCAAGTGGTAGGAAACGTGAGCTTGACCTTAACCTGGTAGCAGCTGACGGCGCTGCGGACGATACAGCTACTGCTCATGTACCATGGTATGACAAACCTGAGTCCGTCATTACGGCCACTGACGTATGTTGTCAGCGGGAGATTAGCCCATGGTTCCTTCGCGCTGTAGACATCGGTGTTCCCAGCTGCGGTCTTTGCCCCCGCGAGTTGGATTGTGAAGGTTGCGGTTTTTTTCTCCATAGGGCTGAGGCGGATAAGTCGAAGTTGATAGTCCAATTATTGATGTTGTTCACTTCTATGTTCTTGCAGTCATGAGTGGGCCAGAAGACGCTCCAGTGGACGGTATTGAAGTCCTTCGTTGGATCAGATTTTCCAATAGTGAAGTTGACGTCGTTCGGGAAGTCCGTTGGGAAGTCGTACGCTCCCCAGTAGATCCGGTGCTCTCGGGGCTGGAGCGGGTGCGTCGTATCGAGTGCGTTTCCGTGACGGAATTCTCCAGACGATTTGCCTGGCGTTCCTAACCTCCAGACCTCAGTTCCTGCCGACTCCTCCACCCACTTCCCGGAGAATTTTATCGTCTTCCTGGCGGTCACGGAAACGTTATCTTCGATGAAGTCACCAAAGATCTCATCTGTATAGACAGTCACTCTCTAAGTTCCCGCCTTGACACGCGGGATCCGCACGGACCCGGAAGAGGAAATTTCTCCCTAGTATTGGTACGCTTTAATATCCTCTGCGTTGTCTTGGAAGTTGATGCCCGATTTTCTCAGCACGGCAACCGGCCCCTCTGCTCCCTTCGGCAGATTGATTTTCCCCTCGAAGGTCCACCGCCGCTTGTGGTGACGTAGTTAGGGACGTATTTTGCAATACTACCGTAGAACTGAGCGTTCCAGGATGAATCGGTGTATCTCTCGGCGTCAGAGCAGAGCTGGTCTATCGTTACTCCTTTCCCGGAGTTGAAGTGATAATATTGTGGGCCGAAAGTTCGGTCGAAGCCATGGGTGATGTGTGGCGTGCCTTCACCATGGTGGTTACTGACAATATAGTTGTATACAATCCCGTCCACTGTGAGGTCAGAGTGGAGGGGCCCCTGATTTTTGCTAGTTATGGCAGGAGCTGGAGGAGTGTTAAAGGGCAATTACACCAAAATATGTATCTTAGGTAGACATTAGCAGAGAATCTAGTGGTTATCTTGGAAACATGTCCTACCTTTGTATTCATGACCAGCCAAGCACCAAAGTTGGTACCGTTCGAGGCAGTCCCATCAGCATACATTCCGTGTGCGATAGTGCTTCTCCAATCTACTCCAGCGTTTAACTTTAACCCTTGAAATACCAATTGATATAAGCCTACCATTTGAGAATGAATACTTTGTGAAATATTCCGAAAACTGATTGTAATAAGCATCGTTCGGCGTATTCTCCAAAGTCCAGGTTGCTTCCTAACGATGTCAGCTTGAATTTCCTATAATTTATTTTGCATGAACCTACTTGAACAACCACCTGCTTCGACCGAGCATCCCTCGACGGCAATGGCGCAGCCTGCTCCTTGTTGGTAGACAAATGAGTCCATAAAGCTGTATTCGGCCGGAATAAGGTCCTCAATTCCTGTAAATTCCTCAAGAAAGACGTAGTCTCATTGAAATAAGTCAATTTCGAGAACATATGCAGTCTCGTCTCGGCATCCCTCAAAAACCAGAATTGATGAAAGCCTTGTCCACTCGGTGCGTAGGTATCCGAAAGTGTAATTCCACCATACGCCGTTCCGGTGCTATCGGTCCCGTTGATAACCTGATACGTCGGGCTCGAGCTCCCGACAGTATAGAGACCGCTAGGAATACAGTAGCAATCAATATACGGTCCAATTCCACTCGACCCACTCCTCGTACCAAGTAAATTCTCACCGTCCAATGTCAGCCCAACAATCGACCCAAGACTCTTCAACAAATTCGCGGTTAAGCGATCATTCTGGAGAATAACGTTTGTAGAGGTCTGGGTGGCCGTGAGCGCCGCATTAACAGCGAGAATCGACTGTAACAAGAAAGCCCAAAACAGCGCCATAATTCTCTTCCGACGGGTGAATCTTGAAGGGAAAAAAATTTAGGAAGGAACACCTCGTGGTGGTTATTTAACGTGTCTTTCTGGCCATTCGGTCGCCCGGGCTGTTTCACCCCGCTAGTAATGGCCGAACAAAGCTCAGTACTGTATTCCCCATATTTTACCTTTTCTCCCCCACAGTTTGCAGGTGAAGTTTACTAGGCAGTAATATATACCCGGAGGTGGAGAAGACGAGGATCAACGCTCTTGTCATCCAGGTTAGCTTAGCTCCCCCAGAATTTCCTTTGAAGGGTAACTTTACGGTGCAAGCACTAATCATGGGTGGAGCGCGAGCTCTTGAGAACCGGGTTTCCTCGTGAGGTTACTCTCTGGAGAAGTGAGTTGAAGTGGGGTTGTTCTGAAAATCAAATATCTAGGATGCCGGCTGACTATAACCCGGACTAAGTTCTGAAGGACTTTAGCCAATTGCTCTAGTATTGTATGCTCGCTTAGAGCGCAGCCTCTCAGGAGTAATCCTTGAAAATTTTGTATGGAGGGTATGTAATCTGGCAGCGCCAGAGGCTTCATATCTTGCAAGAGCAGGTTTTTGCTAATATTTAGGACTCGTGCAGGTACAGTACAGTGTGATCCCAGAGAATACTCGAATTGATAGCACCGGAATTTATACCCACTGCTCGGCCTTTCCCCGGAAAGTGGGTTTAAGATACTAGGATAGATGGCCAATTCAAATTCTCCAGGTTTTTACATGCTCCTCCCATCTAACCCTCATTCATGCATGGGATATTTGGGGATTCTATTTATTTAGCTAATATTTTAATTTACCCATAGTCAAAGTGTGAGGTATTCAAGTACAGTAGGGTCGACAAGTCAGAGGTCTAGACTAGCTTGGACCGTAAAAATAATTTAGAGACTTTTGAACTATGATATACCGTATTCAAGTACAGAAGAAATTAGAAATCACTGTACGAATACCCCCTATGGTACAAAAATCAATTAAAAAAAGTTATCCTACATATAGGATATTATGGGGGTGTATATACCATAGCACACCATGTACTGCACAGTAACCTGGTTAAGTACTGTACAGTACTGTACCAATATTCCAAGTTGGAGTGTTCACCTATAGCGCATCATCATCACACCAGCCACAAATTTTGACCGTCATCTGTCCTGCTGTCCTTGCTGAAATCCGGAGAGAAGGTTTGGGGACAAACAAAGTGTAGACAATAGGGGAGAGCAAGATAGAAAGTGTTCGGTGTAATAGTTGTTAACAATAATTATTCTACTAGACATCGACGGTGATAACATGGAATATATACAAACTTCAAAGTCTTGTACAGCCATCAGAATTCCCCAAACATTCCGTACCAGCTATCATTCCAAATGCCAACACCATCATTCCAAATACCAACAACCTCATACCAAATACCAACACCATCATTCCGAATACCAACCATCATTCCAGTAACATACTTTCGCACCTCCGACATTCCCATTCCTGACAACACTTGCAACAGTGATTCAAAAAATATTCCAGTCCACCGATACAGCTATATCAGGGACCTCTAAAGGCACAAACAACCAAAAATTCCCACCGATCGAGCCCGAGTCATCCAATAAAATAAGCCAGCTTTTATAGGCACCTTTTGCCGAATCCCAAGACGCGGTGGATGCCGTATCCAGGCCCACCACGGCCAACTCGCCGATACTTCATGTGAAGAGCGCTTTGTCTGTCAGGTCACCGAGTTTCATGAAGATTTGTCACAACCTCTTCCGACCCGTCCAATTCTCGGAAGCTTATCAAAGTTGGCAGGGTATCAATCGCTGGATTTTTCTGCCCCGGTACCAAATGCCCAAAAAAATTGCCTCGCGGATCGCCGACTTAGGCAGAGGGATCCATTGTCCTGTCATGTACATTAGCTTCACATGCTTGTAAAGTAAAACCATAGAAAAGACAGTATTGTGATAGTTAAAAGGCGATGTACTTTTTGGGCCGAGAGGGTAGTAGGAATAGGTATCCCTTCAGGAATCGCGGGTAAGGAGTCTCGCCAGGGGACTATACTCGAGTATGCTGGGATTAGTAGGGAAGGTTGTCCGTACATCGCAGTAATTATGAGGTACATTAGTGTTAGGTAAGAAATCACCCATGGCATTTCATTAAGAGATCTATATATCGCTTCAAGTATTGTAGTCCAAGCGAAGTTTTTTTATCATTATTTCCTAATATACGGTAAAGCTAGGATCGTTTTACCAATAGTGGGAGAGTGGGAGAGTTTATAACCACTCTTGGTCACTCGCTTAGATCTCCCTGTCGTCTTTGTTTTCGGCAATGTGGGGTTTGGGTAGCGTCTCGTATCGGTCTTTGTCAGCGATTCTGCTGGCTAGTAATATATGAAACTATCCCTCGTCCTTTTTTTTCCTTTCTCACTTTTTTCTTGATTTCTTTCACACTTCATTCTGACTTTACGTGCGTCTTACACAGACACCTTGATCACCAACCAATCTCCACATTAGTTTCTGTGAGAAATTAATTTCTTAGACAAATCCCAGCAGAGTAACCTTCAGGTGTTTTACACTTCTCTTTTTTCTCGGTGTGAATAGCGATGTGGTTTGGGCTGATGGCATAGGATATCGCTCGGTATGGTCGGGGGGGTTGGGGGTTGGTGGCTTGGTGGCTTGGTTTTAGCACGTGAAGTCAAACAATCCCATATGAATAAGCCTATCTCACTACGAAGTATATCTGGGCTGTACTATCGGGACTGTACTATCTGGGCACTTGCTCACTTATCTTCTATTTACCATCATCCCCTAACATATTTAGTATAGTAAGTGGTATTGGGCGGGCTCACGGTGACCGCTAAACCAGTGTTGATAGAATAATATGAAGATTTTTGGGGTCTTCTCCACAAGTATCCATAAATGTGGGTGGATGTATGTATGTATCTTGTCCCGGCTATAGTACGTCTACCTGTTGAACTTGGAATACCTAGAAGACACTGGGTTGGCTTGTTTGAACCTCCCTGCAGTATTCACTTCACTCAGACCAAAAATGCAGCTCTTACTTTGTGGAACTGGAGATCACTGAAAATTTATGCAGAAGAAAGACCTTCAACAGGGTGAAAATAAGGTTTCGGCACTTACAATGCCACGGAGGAAAGACTTCATCAAGTATACAAAATTCTACTAGCCGACGCCTTTATTTTAAAGGGTGCCGTGGCGCACTAAACGTCAAGTAGAGCAAAGGCAAAGTAAAACATGGGGACGGGACCATTGGTCACTCAGCAGCCAAGCCAATAAGCTAAGGGTGAACCCTCTCCAATTATCAAGCAGTTCCGACATAGCCTTACACCCTCCGCAAATACCAAAGGCATGCCATACCGTCCGGTTTTTCTCCCGACAACTGCAGCAAACAGTACAGGTACTGGGAAGCAGAGAACGGAACTGTATCAAACTGGGAAATCTCACAAAACTGAAAGACACAAATGTCGCCCCTCCTATCGCAGGCGACCGGTTACGGTTGGTTTGGAGCCAGGTGCATTCTGTGAGGAATGTCGTGACTGATGAACTGGATCGTTTGAAAAGTATGTTCTAGGGATGTAGTGGATTACCATAAAAACTCGTTAGATCCACTATCAGATATCGAAGAGGAGATTGCTGTGCTAAACCACAGTAGGCTTAGCAGAGTAGGTTAACAAAGTTGCGAATACCAGTTAATGAGATCCAGGAGGCTCGGCTTACCCATGCTATACTTCGTCTGGAAAACACTATCCCTTCTCGGGGTGTTTTGTCTCTGGTCGTGGAGATACCAGTACGAGGCCCCCGCGAGATAGTGGATTTAACGAGTTTTTACGGTATGTGGATACCTGACTGACAGTGGAAGCCGGAGGCGGGAGAGAGGGTCCATTTTAAAAAGATATGATACCAGTATCTCCCTTGTATGTTACCGGTATTTACTATGGATTAGTCTAGTTCAGTCCTGGTAAGCTTGTCGTAGAGTAACTTAGGAACTTTAAACGTCTCAGGCTTTACTGAGGGTTTTGCAACAGTTCTCAACTGATCGTTGGTTCAATTACCAATGCTATCGTTTTCTTTTCTTTTCTAATTATTAATTATCACATCTAGAGTTTCTCGGGTTATTTGTTACTTTGTCCACTGAAAACTATATTGTATTTTTCTTGGCTCAAGTAGGGTACTGTACTGTCGCGACAAGAAAGTAACCGGACACTAGCAGAATTAGGGTAGGTGCATCCGAGGAAGATTGTGGTATGGTTGCAACGGCATTATAACGTCGTTGCAACCTGACCCATCTCCCACCCCAGTCAATACTTCAAGTGGGGTGCAAAAAGTGAGTGGGCACACTCGGTTTCAGCCACAACCACCCATCCACCCTACTTACCCCACATATTCCACCAAAATGCCAAAAGACATCAATGGAAAGCGACGTGAAAGCACAAAATTGGAGCATGTCGAAGTCATCAAGCTCCATGCTGAGGGTTTTACCCATTGTTAAATTGCTGACTACATGAGGGTGTTAAAATCAGGTGTCACCAAAATCATCAGGAAGTGGAACACAACAAGATCACTTGAAAACTGTACTCATCCTGGCAGACCCCACAAAATTGTACCCTGAGAGCTTCAAAGGCTCAATCGAACAGTAGAGAAAAATCCTAAGTCGACATTAGTTGAGATAACAGCTGAGTCTGGACTCAATTGCCAGCTGCAAACCATTAAGAAAGCACTTAGTAAACTCAACTTTCACCTGTGAATTCCATGTCACAAGCCTTTCCTCAACTCCAAGACAAAGCAGAAAAGGCTACTCTGGTATCACCAGAGGCAGCGTTGGATAATAGAAGATTGGTGGCAGAAATTTTATTCTGATGAGGTGAAGGTGGAGATTGGTATGGTTGGGGGGTTTGACTATGTTTGGCACAAACCTGGCACAGAGATGTAAGATTGATATCTCTGTGCTAGCTTCAAGGGTGAACAAGTGTCAGTGATGTTTTGGGCTACTATTGGATATCAGCATCACAGTCAGCTTATCTACTGTTAGGCATATGGAATAGTCTAGGCAGTGAATCACGTGATTCTAAGGATAGGTCATGTGTTTAAATCCCCGACATGACATAGTTATTTCTAGTTAATAAAACATTCTCGTATGAGATATTTTCTACCAACTAGATAACGACCTGAGCATCGTGATCTAATAACACCGATGAGTAGTTATTAGGCCGAGCCTCTTGCTTTGAAAGAAGTAGTGCCCCAAGAGGGCGTACTCGAGAATGGGTATGAGAGGTTTTCGCTGGATAAGCTATTGGCTCGATCCAGAGCAAAAAACCCTATATATCCAATGGGACTTGTGATGCATCAATATGCAACACAATGGCCGCACTCATTCATTAAAGCTGATCACTTTATATTTTGAGGCAGAACAATTGGTATAGTTGCCATTAGGGCGGCATACTCAAATTAAGTTCACATAGTGGAGGGATCGAAGGCTACCTACTGGAGGGGCGTTCACACCCCCAGAAATAATAGGAGTCTGAAGAGATCAAAGCTAAGCAAGGCAAATATTCTCAGGGTCAAGAGTGTTCACACTTAGGAAAATTAAGAGGTTTTCGATGGAGGTACTTAGATAGTATGGGAGTTGAATGTAGCCCGCGATAACCCAGACGCGGAATATAAATATCGAGGTACTCTCAGCTATCAGAATCATCAAGCAACGGAGAAGAGATCTTATTAATATATTTATTACCTTACTCTTGAAAAAACTATTATCCTTTATAAATACTTCGGGAATATGAGCCTACCTTAACGTTCTTCGTTTTATCCTACTTTACCTTATTTCAAGAAGTTTACGGCCTAGACCTACCAGCCCTATCTATGGTTGGACTACCCCATAACAGTATATTAATACTCTCTACATTACCTAGGCTCACTACCTACACAATTACCTCTACCCACTACCTATACCTATCATGGATCGCATTAGACAAGACTCACCTATGCCCTTGGCCATCCAAGGGCCAGGGCACGACGTACAAATGGAAGAGGGAGCTCCTTCCCCAGCCAGCGATGTGACGTCTATACTAGCCACTACCGCTACACAAAACCCCCCTTACCTCTCAAGTGGAACTTCCCCAGCAGGCTCCCTAAGAGGAAGGAGATCATGGGGAAGGATCGAAAAAAGAGTTGCTGCCCCGAGAGAAGGATCACGCAGCCCCCCGAGACAGCCGGAAGTTCCAGCTATCTTAAGACACCTCGTGGAATCCCTAAGTCAAATCGACTGAAACGCTTCAAGATCTATAAATGAGCAAAACATAGCCTACAATGAGCTGTCCGCACAAGGGCACCAATACGCCGACGAGCTCGAAAGCTACCGCAATAGGCTTGATCAAGGAGAACAAATAGTAGGAAATGAATTGACGGCAATAAACCTAAAGCAGGAGCAATTCGCATGGGAAGTGGGGATATCTCGAAAGCACTTCCAAGACCAAGTAGCAGCGGAGCTATGAAAACATAATGCTCAACACGAGCAACAACAAGCGGTGAGTACCCAGTTGCATCAGAATATTGACCAGACAGGACAGGCATCCCTCACGAGACATCAACAATTGGAACAGTTGATCCAACAAGTCCAAGCCCAGGTCGAGATCGACCGGGAACAACGGAGAGCTGCTGAACAAAGTATGTGAGAAATGATGGAATTGGTGCAGCTACAGTTAACCGAAGTAGCTCGCTCAGCAGCAACCCCCTCCATTCCAACAAGATGAGTGACAGTAGAAACTGCTCCATCTTCCTTCGGCTCCCTAGCTGGCAAGCCAAAGAAAGGAAAAGAAGTCGACCGAGGACAACCAGCAGCAGGAGAAGGAGGAGGGGGAGAAGGAGGAGGTGGCCAAGGACCCCTAAGAATGCGTGGAGCTGGAGGTAGAGACCCTAACCCCAGCAGCAGCAGCAGCAGCAGTAGCGGCTCCAGCAATGGTGAAGTTCCAGCCCCAGTTCCAATACCTAGACCCGAAAGCCACCCTCCGCAAGGAAGCGCCCCAGACCAGGACCACATGTTAGAGGTACTGGGAAGCGCAATTGCCCGAGGGAAAAGGCACGCAGACCCGCCATCTATATTTGAGGCCAAGGTCTATGAGGACATTAACACGTGGGTGTTGGACTGCGAAGATTACTTTGCTAGAAACCCAGACCAATGGACAGAAGACCATCATAAAATTGTTTATGCATTGAAAAGAACAAAGGGAAAAAAGGTAGCTCCCTTCGCCGAATGGTACCGAAAAAGCATGACAGGTGCCATGGGTGCTCCTTTTCAACCAGACTTGGTTTCTTGGACCAGATTTACACAGGAAATTATTAGCAGATATTTGGGCATCGAGCAAGAAAGAGAGGCAGCGCGGGACATGAAAAAAATCCCATACAATAATGACATTGAAGAATACCTCCTTCTACTCGAAAACCTTAATATCAAAGCCAAAATGTCAGGCATTGGATGGAGGCTCCTGGTCGAAGACAAACTCACAGAACAAATCCTGAGAAGACTCTCAGGAGAAACATACAATTCCGATGAAGATTGGCTCAAGGCACTAAGAGGCTTTGGCAAGCTAGAGGAATCTTTCTTACAATGCCAGAACCTTTCCCAGGCAATGGCAAAGGGGTGAGGAAATGCCACAAAAAGAAAGCGTGGCAATGAAAATAAAAGCCCGGATACCAGGTTTAATAAAAAGCCTCGATCACCAAAAGCAGCTACAATAGGGTAGAAGACACAAAAACCAAACGGGGGAGAAGGCAATCCATCACCGATACACACAGATTGGAAGAAAGCTCATGAAGGAATTCCCCAAACTCTGGTAGACAAAAGGAAAGAAATACTAGGCTCATGCACCCATTGTGGACTTACCAACCACAAGTGGGGCATGTGTAGAAGAGCAGCTGTGGTTAGCTCTGTAACTCAACGCAGACAACCAAAAAGACGGAACACTCGATTGGAGATCCGGGCCCCCCAAGAGAGGCGGCCACAGGTTGGTCAAGTGGCAATGACTAGGCTGCCACCACAACTTTGGGAACTATCTGACCCGGGATCCAATTGAGGGGTATTCAGCGAGGTCTACACACCCTCTTCTCAGCTGAAGAGCATTGGACTGGTCACCATCTAATTGAAAGGGTTACTCCTGACACTGATTCGGGTCTGTGCATGAGCTTAAGGAGGTAAAGGGGTTGAGTAGACAAGGAAGAGATTGGCACCATACAGTGACGGCGTATGGGTACTTGTGGTCTGGCACAAACTCACAATGGGGGCTCATACCCCACTAGACTTAAATCTTAGCCCACGCTGATAAGCACTGGCAGACCACACCCACACTTTACCATGAGAAAAGCACTGGTCAGGTTATATTCGGGAACCCCTTGGCAGGGGGTAAAGACCGCTAGTAGTCGGCTGCCCAATAACTGTAAAATATTCTTTTCTTGTCAGTTTACCTGAGGAGACCTGATTGGTCGAAATAACGCGGGCATTATAGTAAACTCCAAAAACTTTACACCCCGCATATCCAACTATACAAAAAACTGCAAGAATAAAATGGTTAACACCTACACCGATTACACCTTAGTACCAACACGGCTTCGCTTGGTACACATTTTAACATGGGATCAGGAACTTCTACGCTTTGTCCCCAGAAAACCGTTATCCTTTGTGCACCCTACTGGGAATATCTGTACAAAAATCCAGGAATACACTAAAGTACACCATAGTACTATTATCTCCTTGTGCCGAATACTGCTCCAGGCACACCAAAGACCCCAAGTACCTAGATATGCTAGGTCAACATACTCATCCAGACAAAAATTTTGCTCAAGAAAAACTCTCAAACCCTCATTAAGCGCAAAAGGGCCTATTGAAGTCCATACCAGATTCTGGTTATAGAAAAATGACGAAGCGAAGACATATTGAAACGGAACCATTGGGTAAGCGACGCAAACTAGTTGCCCCGCAACCTACCCTTTATGAGCACTTGAAAGGTTATGCACACCTCCATGTTAAAGGAAAATGCTACCGTATCCAAGTCTTGCTAGACTCAGGGGCTGATATTTTTGTCTTAAATGAAAAACTGGTACGAGAATTAGATGTACCATGCATAACTCGCAGAAATCACATCCCAATTAAAGGATTTACAGGCGACATTGCCAAGGCCAGTGGCAAACAATACACTACCCCCATAAAAATGGAAATAGGAGTGAACCGCCACACAACTGAAGTCTCCTGCGAAGTGGCACCTATGAATAGATGGGGGATGATAATACCTTATGGATGGTTGAAAGAACACCCCATATCTAATATAATCTATTCGGATAGGTGGGAATTTCAAAACCAAAAATGTCATGACCACTGTGGTCCAGGCACATGGTGTGACTGGGACGAACAATTCGAATGGGATGATGATGTGGCACATGATCCAGACAAGACAGTTGTTGGTCTGGTAAGCTCTATTGATGAGACCAGGGAACTGGTAATCAGCCAGTTGCCAGAAGAATACCTGGACTATATGGACCTCTTCCTACCATTGGCTGCCGAAAAACTGCCACCAAGGAGGACTTTCGATCACGCAATCGACCTCAAGACAGGTCTAAGTCCCCCTTGGGGACCCATTTACAAACTTTCTACCTCTCAATTAGAGGCTCTATGCATATACTTAAACGAGATGTTAGAACAAGGAAAAATCAGACCTAGCATGGCACCGTGTGGGGCTCCAATACTGTTCGTACCAAAGCCAAATGGTGGTTGGCGCCTATGCATTGATTATAGAGGCCTCAATAAGGTCATGATATCCAACAAATACCCACTCCCCCTAATGACAGAGTTACGAGACCGAGTCGTTGGCTCAACTATTTTCACTAAACTAGACCTGAAGGATGGGTTCCACCTAATCAGGATTAAAGAAGGAGATGAATGGAAGACAGCTTTCTGGACTCGCTATGGGCACTTTGAATACAAAGTCATGCCGTTCGAGCTAGTCAATGCCCCAGCTACCTTCCAAGCAATGATGAACACAATATTAAGAGAATTCCTAGATCATGGAGTTGTGGTCTATATGGATGACATTCTCATCTACTCGGCGAATGAGGCAAGACATGTGGAGCTGGTACAAAAAGTGTTAGCATGCCTAAGAGAATACCAACTAGCAGTCTCTATCGCAAAGTCTTATTTTCACATTACTATGGTGGAATTTCTTGGTTATGTAGTAACCACAAAAGGAGTCTCCATGAGCGAGAAAAAAGTGGAGTCCATCCGAAATTGGAAGCAGCCAAAATCGGTAAAAAACATACAGATCTTCATGGGGTTCGCAAACTTTTACCGGAGATTTATCAAGGATTTCTCGGCAATTTGCAAACCAATTACAGAGCTCCTGAAAGGAAATTCTAGACATTTTGCCTGGGGAAGAGAACAGGATGAAGCCTTTGAATTCCTGAAGAAACAGTTTGTAACGGCACCAATCCTTTGCCATTTTGACCCCATGAAAGAAACAATAGTGGAAACCGATGCAAGCGATTTTGCACTTGGTTGTGTTCTATCACAGCTGGTAAAGAAAAAACTACACCCGGTAGCATTCCACTCACGAAAATTCGGCCTGGCGGAATGGAACTACGATGTTCATGATAAGGAATTGTTGGCAATCGTGGAAGCCTTTAAAGAATGGCGCCACTACTTGGCGGGAACGGAGGTCCCCATCATTATTTATATAGACCATCAGAATTTACAGTACTTCCTCACCATCAAGGCATGGAGTGCGAGACAAATTCGATGGGCACAAAAGCTAGCGGACTTTAACTTCCGCATTGTTTACAGGCCGGGAACCCGAGGCGGGAAACCAGATGCACTGAGTAGACAGCCGGAGTACCATCCTGAAGGGGGAGCTACCCATAGTGAACAGCCAATTTTGAAACCCGAAAACTTCTTACAAATCACTGTAGTATGGAAAAACCCTGGGGACCAAAAATTAACTCCCACAAAGGACATAGAACTCGATCCCAGACCAGAGAATGACCAGATGTCGGAGACAGGAGACATGGATGAAAGCTCGGAGCCGCCAAGAATCCGTGTCCATAGGCTGACAGAGAGTGCTAAGACCCCCACTAGAGGATCAACGCTCACAGCAGGACATGACTTGTATAGTATAGATAGTCTAACTATCCCTGGGAAGGGACAGGACCTGGTTGCAACAGGAATAGCTATAAGGCTTCCTAAAGGAACCTATGGGCGAATTGCACCCTGAAGCGGATTGGCACTTAGACATGGTATACACATAGGTGCTGGGGTGATAGATGCCGACTATACAGGGGAAATAAAAGTCTTAATGGTTAACCTAATGGATGCGGATTACAAGGTCTCCCAGGAGGATCGGATAGCTCAAATTATTATTGAAAACATTGACAACACCGAGCTCCTGGAAGTAACAGACTTGGCGATAACAGAACGAGCAGATGCAGGCTTCGGAAGCAGTGATCTGCTTGGGAAAAAGCCAATGGTATGCTTTCTACAAGCAAGCTCTACAGATAATGAGCATTTCGACCATTACGATGAGGAGCACAATCCTAAACTATCACAAGAAGTGGTAATGTTGTCTAATGCTATCATCGCAAGAGCAGAAATAAAGAAGTTTGATGTAGACTTTATGGCCAAAGTCAAAGAAGCAGCCGAATGAGATGAAGAGTGGGTCACGAGAAGGCAGGAGTTGGAAAGACTGAAAAATGACAGCATGGACCTTCCCAAATTCTGGAACTTGAAAGATGGGCTGGTATACTACAAGGACCGGCTTTTTATCCCAGCAGACGAAGGTATCCAAACCCTCATAATGAATGGATGCCATGACTCAAAAATCGCTGGACACTTTGGCCAAGAAAAAACCCTAAGAAAGCATATAATATAGTTATATTAAGGGAATTCTCCTACTGTTAGGCATATGGAAAAAAGGGCCAAAGTTACCCGGCCTTTACATAGGATTATTTCTACCATACCCCTGCAGCCCCCATGTAGGGACCGGGCGTCATTACGGTATTACGGTCGAGTTGCGTCCCGACACTTTAGCCACAATAAATGGCACCTTCAGCATAACACCATATACGTCGTCGCCGTCCGTCCGACCGGATGCTGTCCATAGGATATATGAGAGGGCACCTTTGGCGACTCATGGGAAGTGACTCGGAGGAATTTGGTTAAGTTTTGAGCAAGCTATTACCTTGTACATTAGCAGTTAAATATTATGGCTGATAAGTGATGGGACGATTTGGGAAGAAACCTTAGTGACCGAATATCGTGAGCCTATGGCACCGACGGGTAGCCATAGAGCCGAGCCTTTTGCTTTGAAAGAAGTAGTGCCCCAAGAGGGCCTACTCGAGAATCGGTATGAGAGGTTTTCGCTGGATAAGCTATTGGCTCGATCCAGAGCAAAAAACCCTATATATCCGATGGGCCTTGTGATGCATCAATATGCGACACAATGGCCGCGCTCATTCATTAAAGCTGATCACTTTATGTTTTGAGGCAGAACAATTGGTATAGTTGCCATTAGGGCGGCATACTCAAATTAAGTTCATATAGTGGAGAGATCGAAGGCTACCTACTGGAGGGGTGTTCACACCCCCCAGAAACAATAGGAGTTCGAAGAGATCAAAGCTAAGCAAGGCAAATATTCTCAGGGTCAAAGGTGTTCGCACTTAGGAAAATTAAGAGGTTTTCGACGGAGGTACTTAGATAGTATGGGAGTTGGTTGTAGCCCGCGATAACCCAGACGCGGAATATAAATATCGAGGTACTCCCAGCTATCAGAAACATCAAGCAACGGAGAAGAGATCTTATTAATATATTTATTACCTTACTCTTGAAAAAAACCATTATTACACATATCTTTTATAAAATACTTCGGGAAATACGAGCCTACCTTAACGATCTTTGTTTTATCCTACTTTACCTTGTTTCAAGAAGCTTACGGCCTAGACCTACCAGCCCTATCTACGGTTGGCCTACCCCATAACATCTACTGGAAGGGGTTAACAGACTGGGTTAATGACTATGTTAGGTCCTGCGATGAGTGTCAACACAATAAATCTCCTTGACATGCAAGATATGGGTTGCTTCAACCCTTACAAGTACCATTTGCAGCCTGGACGTCTATCTTGACAGATTTTATTGTTCAACTACCAGAATTGCAGGGACACACCCAGATCATAGTCATAGTGGATCAGTTTACCAAGATGGCACATTTTGTCGGTCTAAAAGAAAATGCGACTGCAAAGGATGTCACCAATGTTTTCCTGCGAGAAGTATGGAAACTCCATGGGCTACCCACGGAAATTATTTCTGACATGGATGCTAAGTTTCAAGGCGAGTTTTGGGAATCATTGTGCCAGGCTCTGGGAATTAAAAGAAGAATGTCAACAGCCTACTACCCTCAGACTGATGGGCAAACCGAAAGAACCAACCAAGTGCTGGAAGGTTACTTACGAAGCTTTGTCAACTATGATCAGGATGATTGGTATCAACTCCTGCTGGTGGCAGAATATGCCTACAACAACTCTACCACCAATGCACACAAATTGACTCCCTTCTTTGCAAACTACGGTTTCTATCCACAGACAGAATGGATGAAAGAACGTGAGGCTCAAAATCAAGGTGCGATCCTTTACGCGCACTGGATGAAAAATATACATGAACAAGCCAAGGAGGCACTAGAATCTACACGAGAAGCCATGTCAAGGTATTACGATCGAAAACCCAGAGAGCAACCAGACATAAAGGTTGGAGACCAAGTCATGCTCAACGGCAAAAATATGCGATCCAAACGGCCCTCAAAGAAACTGAGCCCAAAGCTCTATGAGCCTTTTAAAGTATTGGAAAAGAAAGGCGAACGAGCCTACAAACTTCAAATACCCAACCAGTGGAAAATCCATCCAGTTTTTCATGTAGCACTGCTCGAACCCTACCGAGTTTCAACTCGGCCCGGACGGGCACAGCCACCCTGTGACCCAGAAGAAGTCGAAGGTGACTTAGAATGGGAAGTGGAGAGAATTGTGAGGAGTGAAATAATCTCCTACACGAGAAGAGTTAGAGGACAAAATAAGGTCCTCTGAGAGTTCCGATATTTTGTGAAATGGAAAGATTGTTCCGAAGACGAGAACACCTGGGAACCTCCGGAGCACCTAGAGCGTGCTGAGGAATTAATGATAGAATTTCATAGATTGAATCCCGAAATGCCAGGACGGGCAGGATCGGAATAATGTGGCAAGGTTTTCTTTTGTGTGGCCAAGCAAACGTGCAAAAGTTTTTTACCCTATCATGTTAAGTTCCCATGGAAAACTTTTATTTTTTATTTTTTTTTATTTTTGAAAAGGAGACGTTCAAGATGAAGTCTTGGGAGGAGGAGCTACTGTTAGGCATATGGAATAGTCTAGGTGGTGGATCATGTGATTCTAAGGATAGGTCACATGTTCAAATCCCCGACATGACATAGTTATTTCTAGTTAATAAAACATTCTTGTATGAGATATTTTCTACCAACTAGATAATGACCTGAGCATCGTGATCTAATAACACCGACGGGTAGTTATTAGGCAAAGCCTCTTGCTTTGAAAGAAGTAGTGCCCCAAGAAGGCCTACTCGAGAATCGGTATGAGAGGTTTTCGCTGGATAAGCTATTGGCTCGATCCAGAGCAAAAAACCCTATATACCCAATGGGCCTTGTGATGCATCAATATGCAACACAATGGCCGCGCTCATTCATTAAAGCTGATCACTTTATGTTTTGAGGCAGAACAATTGGTATAGTTGCCATTAGGGCGGCATACTCAAATTAAGTTCACATAGTAGAGAGATCGAAGGCTACCTACTGGAGGGGCGTTCACACCCCCAGAAATAATAGGAGTCTGAAGAGATCAAAGCTAAGCAAGGCAAATATTCTCAGGGTCAAGAGTGTTCACACTTAGGAAAATTAAGAGGTTTTCGATGGAGGTACTTAGATAGTATGGGAGTTGAATGTAGCCCACGATAACCCAGACGCAGAATATAAATATCGAGGTACTCCCAGCTATCAGAATCATCAAGCAACGGAGAAGAGATCTTATTAATATATTTATTACCTTACTCTTGAAAAAACTATTATCTTTTATAAATACTTCGGGAATACGAGCCTACCTTAACGTTCTTCGTTTTATCCTACTTTGCCTTATTTCAAGAAGTTTACGGCCTAGACCTACTGGCACTATCTACAGTTGGACTACCCCATAATATCTACATTCATCTGAGACTACTAGCAGAGTATCATTATAAGAATGATCATAGTAGTATGGACTCTCAGTAATATTGTGAGGAGGTTCTCACACCTGGTTTTCTTCTATTATGGAATGAGGTTGGAGGGTCTGCTAGAGACTTTTCCCTTGTAGAGGATGGTAATCGCATCCATATCTCAGCCTACAATTGTCAATTCAAGCTCAACAATAATATCATTACCTCTGACTGGCCTGGTTATAGTCCAGACCTTAACCCAATTGAAAATCTCTGGTGTACCCTAAAAAGATGACTCAAACTACAATTTCGCACACCTCAGCTATGACCAAGAGAAATTAATAGGCTAGTTTAGGCAGTGCAGGAGGAGTGACAGGGGATCAAGTAGGAGAAGGTAGACAGATTTATTGATTCTATGCCAGTTTGAGTTCTCAAGGTTAAACGACAATATGGAGGTCATTCTGGATGGTAAAACATTCTTGTAATTTGTTTATTTCCTTTGTATTATTTGTAGGTCAATTGAATTATTGGTTTTTGCTAAAGTTTGCATTTTCATAATACTAACAGTCTTTTTCATAGTGCGCCAAGGCTTGTGCCTACTTACTTTTTGCACCCCACTTGTACAATAACCCAAAATGCCTACCAGAAACGATAACGGAAAGTGATGTGAAGTAACTGAAGAAGAGCATTTCTGAGCAATAGATTTGGTCTTAATAGTCAATGATTTGTCCAAGATTGGATTAGAATAAGATCTATAGTATGATTGATGGTATGCCTTGTAGGATTGACTTTGATTGAGAAAGAGAATGCAAGAATAAAGTATTAGGTATAAATTGATATTACAGTACTAGAGACATTTTTAAACCCGTAGTAAGAAAAGTTTCTGCTAGTGTCCAGTTACTCTCTTGTTGTGACTGTACACTTGTGTTGATAAAGTCTTGGCATCATGAGTGAGTGATGGCTATGTAACATTAAATTAATATTTTATTTATCTGCTTTTTGCATTAATAACAGCATGAATGCACTGAGGCATAGTCCTAATTAATGAATCTATTTTATCTCCTTCAATAGTATAATATGTGTACATGTTCTGGCAACATTATACTAGTTACTATTATGTTTCCTTTGACATAGTAGTTTTATTTTTTCTTGCTTCCTTAGTTTTGCTTCAATTTGATTTCATGCATCTGTACCAGCAAGGTTTTGTCTTAGGAATTCCATGGGAAGGAATAGTTATGCATACTAGTGGTAGAAGATAAGTTTAAGTTGTGGATTACCTTGGGCTTTCAAGATTCCAGTAATATGCACACAGACCAGTAATAATAGTAGTTGTGGGGTTTCCTTTAGCTTCTACCTTGGTGGAGAATATTATGTATTGAAGATAGGTTTCCTAACTAGCAGAAAATACCAGAGTTTAGAAAGATACTAAGATAAGAAATAAACTTAGTTGAATAGTAATCCTATTATTCCTTTCTCCTTCTTGCTTCTTCTAAGACCTTCTTGTCTTTACCTCTTCAGTCTCCTTTAGGTACCAAGTGCTAGTAGGCCTATCACCTATTCTCCATTCAAGTTATTTTTAATTCATACAAGTTACTACCTGTTACAAATAGCATTTCATTCCTCCTCACAAGCAGCCTAAAGTTCCTCCTTTTTATTATACTAGTAAGCATCAGTGAACTTTTTTTGCAATCTATCCTTTCAAAGCTTCCAGAAATTTTCTATAATATTTTGATCCAGAGATCATAAAGGCTAAGAAATAGTGCCATATTTACCTTTTTTCTCTAGTTCTCAATTTTCTGTCCCTTTATATATCACAAACTGACTAGTTAGAATACTACATAGAGAAACATTATATGTTATAACTCATTATTTTCATATACCAGATGCTTGTATCCTTACTAGCAGTCATACTCCGTACATATATCTATGCAAAGCTGAGATAAATTACATTACAGAAAAGATCACCAGAGATCTCAACTAGATAACTCATGAGTTCATTCAGCTATAGATCTATTGAGTACAATACTTCTTACATTTATTGGAGGATAAGAATAATTAAGTTTCCTTTATTATATATTTTATCTGATTTTTATGATAATTAGACTAATGGTAATAATTGGTAAGGGATTTTCTTAATATGATTATATTATTTGTTTGTTGGAGAAGTCATCTCATTAATAGTATTTCTATAGAAGAATTCAGGAGGTTGAGAGGTGATTAGAATATGATATTATAAGGTTTTTTTATATTTTTCTTAGTTTCTGGACTAAACTCTATCAGTAATAATCAGGTGTGCAGCTTATGCATACACTTAAATAATTAAGGAGGCTGGTAATAGATATATAAAGCCTAGAGTTTCTCCTACTAGCTAGTTCCCTTACACAATCACTTATACATATAAGCTACTACTTGATTTACAAACTAAAGTCCCTAAAAAGTATGCATTCAATCTATATCTCAAACTCAAAGGATCACAGTGAGAAGGCTCCAATTGATGCTTAGGGTGAACTTATGAGAAGATACCTTACTGGGTACTTATACCAATATTACTGCTTTATTGAGATATTAAGGTGCAACTAGTAATATCAAGAGTAACAAGGACAGATATTCTCTACTATATTAAGAAGTAGTCATTTGTTATACCTTTTTGCTAAAATATATAGAGGAAGAGTTTTCAGCAATTTTCAAGAAAGGTACTTACTTATTTTCCTCAACTATTCTTTCAATCTATTGCTGAGTTACTGGCATCACTACAGTAAAATATCTACATTGAAGAGCATTACCAATATTAGGATATCTCTATTCTTTTGCCTGTTTCATAACATTCCAGGCTAGTAACTTTAAATACTTAGTTTTGTTAGCTACAATCTAGTATCCCTATTCTAAGTAGTCATAGTGAAGGATAGAGATCTCAATATCTTAGCACTTATGTTCTTATTTAGAACTCAATATATGTGGTAGTACTATGGGAAGCAGTAGTAGGTTTACAGAGTATCTATACAGTGCTAAGACTTTATCAATATGAGTGTTTAATATTAAGTGCCATATTTACTCTTACGATTTGCTACCTCCATCAGCACAGGGTAGGTTTACTCACCAATTTATAAAGTATTCAGATATTAAGAACTGGCTTGACACTAGTCATGCTATATATTGGTGTCTTCTTCCCTGCAGTAAGATCTAATTATGGTAATAAATAGTATTGGCTATACTGAATAGCAATGCTTTCTTAGTGCTAAGTCATTCTCTCTATATCTAGATACTTTATGAATTGGTGAGTAGTTTGACAAGTTAACAGAATTTTATATACAAGTTAATGAGATCTAACATATCCTAAAGGCTGATCTTATACCAGAATAGAAAAACACCAACTCATCTTGAGACTTTTTGTATGTAAATCTGGAGATTCAAGACATACTAGAGATAGTGAATTGCAAGAGTAAACTTGGTACTGTATTAACTGAAGAGAATACTGGTAACCTAACACTTTTATGTTGAAATAAGAAGCAGCTGAGGTGAAACCTGCAAATGCATCAAAGTCAGAGCTCTTCAAGTTAAAGACTTAGTTCAAGCTAAAAAGAGCTAGCCTATGGTATTTTATTGTGATTTCAAGATCAAGCTAGGATCAAAATCTTATTTGAATGTACAAGCAGCAGGTGGTTCTCCTTAATTAATGCATTATATCCTTACTTTTTGACTTACTACATAGTACTATAGATCTCAACCAAAGTCAACAAAAAAATAGCCCTGCACCATAATTGTTTGAATGTGGTAGGTACAAGATAATGTAAAACATAATTAATATATTACAAACATATAAGTACAGTACAAGTATAATACTAGGAGATATATTTTCATATAACAAATACTGTCAATACTACAATCTTACCCAAAGGTTTTGTTACTTGTCACACAATCCACAATCTAGGTTTCTGACTAATTATATACTGAACTACACTTTTTAGTTAGTATCAACAAAATGTCTACATATGAAGTCAACTGTCTCCTTTGAGAGAATAAGTCTTTTACAAGAAGGGTCCAAATGTTTGAGAGTAGAATTACTATGTTGGAGAAGAGATTAGATGAGGAGATGAGAATAAAGAGTTTGGAAGATTTTGAGAAGTTCCTAGATCCCCAGCTAAGTTGAGAGGTCAAGTGAGGGAGTAGGAACTGGGTAAGGGAGAATGAAAGAAGAGAAAAACAGAAAACTGGAAATAAGAGTAGAACAAGGTTGATCCTGAGAAATTAGTATTAGAAGATTAGCTATATGCAGTGAAAGTAGAGGACAAGAGGTGGGATGTAGGGATTTGTGGAGTTGAAGAGGGATTAAGAGAGATGGAAGTAAGGTTTTGTGAGGGATTGAGTTGGTTGGTAGGGGAATAGAAGAGGAAGATGAGGGAGAAGAGGGGAAGTGAAGCTTCCATAGTATTGGTGAGGCTGAGAGGAGAAGAGCCAATAAAAAAATATGTACAGGGAAGGAGTATAGTTGGTGAGTATTTGGTGTTTAGTTAGGAAATTTGTAGTAGCACCACCAAAGAGGAAGGAGGCTGGTTGAGTATATGTAGCTGAGAAGGTAGCTGGGATAGAAAAATTGATAGATTGTTCAGTTAAGTCAAGGTTGGATAGTTTTTTTAGAGAGGATGAAAATGAGGTTAGAGGATAGGTATGAGAAGTAGGAGAGAATTAAGAGGACAATAAGAGATGTAAATTGAGAAGAGAGAGGTAATAAGAAGGTTAAAGAGAGAGGAGGAGCAGTTGGAAATGGCAAGGGAAGTGAGATCAGAAGAGAGGAGAACAGAGGAAGAGGGAAGGAGGAAGAAAGAAGAGAGATTAGAAAAAGAGAAGAAGGAAAGGGAGGAGAAATGAGAAAGGGAAAGATTGAGGTTAGAGAAAGAGGAGAAAGATCAGAAGATAAGGGAGGAGTTGAAGAGGAAGAAGAGAGAAGAGGAAAGGGAATTGGAGGAGAAGAGAAAGAAGGAAAAGGAGAGAGAGGCTTGGGGAAGTTGATAGAAATGAGGAAGGATAAGAAGGTTTGGGAGGATTGGTTGAGCCTAAATAGGTACATGGTAGAGATGAAGAATGTAGAGTAGATGAAATTATTAGAAGTGGAAAAGCTAGAGTTTTATGAGATGTTGGTAAAGGGATTATAGAGAGGAAACAGGAAAGTGAGGAAGTTTTTGGATATATGGGCTTTTGAGAGGATGTCAAAAAAGTATAAGGGAATATACTATTGGAAAGAATGTTGGAGGAAAAATGTTGGTAGGAGTTTAGGAGGATGACAGTAGAGATAGAGGAGGATAAAAGTGATAAGAATATAGATTTATGAGGAGTATTTTGATTTTTTTTTTGATTTTTGATTTTTTTATCAGGTAACTTAGATACTTTAGTTAGTTTTTAGTATCCCAAATTTAAAGTTTGGAAAAAAAAGTTTTCATACAAGATAAGGATTATTAACTGTAAAATAATTCTATCTTATATAGTAATGGTCAAAAAGTTTGTGGGCAAAGTAACTTGGCAAGCTCTGTCAAAGACAATATCCAGAATATAAAAGTAAGAATAGTAGAAGAATAAAAAGATAATAAATGAAAAGACTCCAGAGATAGATAAATACATGTACATAGATAATGTTAATATTTAGTATGACCTCCTCACCTCTTGATAGTCTTTGCTATCCTCTTTCCCATACTTGCAATTATCCTATCCACTGTCCCCTAATCTAACCTTTCTAACTCCTCCTATGTAGCCTCAACTAGTTCCTCTACATTTCTAGGATAATTTTCAGGACTAGAAATTTGCTTTCTGAGTTTGACTTTAAGCATATACCAGACATTCTTGATAGAGTTAAAGTCTGGAGAGTTAGAAGTCCAATCACTCCTAACTAGCTCATACTCCCTCCTGTAGGTATTAGCTAGTACAGAGGTATGAACCTATAGATCATTCTTGATTGTTGCATCATCCTCTGGGGCCCCAGGTAAACTGTAAACAAAGGGAACATGGTATGGTTTTAGGATCTCATAGATATACTGAGGGGTATTCATACCCAACCTATCCCACTAACTTATCCAATCTTCTGGAGTCCTTTTTTTGAATTACCACCAGGGATATATGACTTCTATAAGTAATAGCAGCCCAAAAGGCTGCTGAACAGTATCCAGAATGGTAGGTCAGGGCTAGGTAGTGAGGATCTGTAGCAGTATCAAGACTTATTGGCTATTGTACCTTCTTTGGTCTACCTCCAGTACCTATAACAACCATATACTTATTTGTATAAACCTTTGATTTCCACCATTTAGATTTCAACTTTTTGCAAAACAGGTACTAGGTATACCTCATCCTTATTTTTTTCTTGTTCAGATAAGGTTTTTTACAAGCAATGTGCACCCAATAGCCTTCTGGTCTTAAGTACCTTCCAACCGTCAAGAGAGTAGTATTAAGGTGTGATCTGATGGTGATTTCACAAAGGGACACTAAGGGATCTTTATTAACTAGCCTGCATAGATAGTGGATATCCCAGATACTGAGCTTTGAAGGCTGCCCAGAGTGATGCGCAGCACAGAGTCTTCCCTCTATCTTCCAGCCCTTCCAAATCTTCACTTCCTCAGATTTGGACAACCTAACTTCCCCTGCAATTTCCTGATAGGTTTTTCCCTCCCCCCTTTTCTCTATCACTTTTACTCTTTCCTCCTCAGTCACCTGTCTTTGCTTGCTAGTATTGGCATTTATTGGCATTATGGTTGTCTTGGGGTATTCAGTTTGGTGTTGTTAGCAGGGTTGTGTAGGGATTGGTGATAAGCATGGTTGTCCACGGACTTTTCGATCGCCACTGTACGAAAACATATCTCCCTGGTATCATACTTGTACTGTAAAATCTCTTGAAATCCACTATCGGCTAGTTAGCCCACCAGTCCACGATAGGTTTAGTTGGATAGGTTAACAGAATTGCGAATACTAGTTATTGAGATCCAACATGCCCTAAGAACTCGGTGGGGGATTGGCGATCGCTACCAGGGTTTCTCTGAATAACGCAAGCCGACAGGCATAATCTCTCGTGGTGCCACAAGGGACGGCCGAGAACTTGAATCCTCTATTACGGAGAGAAGGTCGTCTTCCGCTATATTGTCGAGTTTCAGGGTTAGACACTCCGGGGATTTATAGTAATATCCTACGGTTGTCAAGGCATCTTACCATACAAGCACGAGTGCAAGTACTATGATATAGTAGTCTATCCACAGCATAGTACCGGCAATGAGGTATTCCGTCTACTGATACTGGATTCATCAGTACTCGAGTAGGTGTTAAAGAAATTAGGGTTTGACGAAAAGTACCATGAGACTACAACCTGTTTATTAGGAACCCGGAATTGTCACCGGTGTTGTCTCTGAAAGACAGCTGGGTTGTTTGAGGGTCAGCATAAAACCTGAGGGAGTATTCTCTAGTTCCCATCTAACCAAAATCCCGCTTTATGTACTACACTTGATTATTCCAGAATTCGGAGCGAAGGGCGATTTTGGCTAGGGGAAGAGTGAGGTGGGGTCATGGTGGCACAATACTGGGAAGCCCTTGACAAGAGAGGTGCAGTACTCGTACAGGAGATTTGCGAGCGATCGTTTAATATACCATGAAAAACAGGGGTGTCTGTTTAAAATACCATGATATACCATGACAGAGGTGAAGGAGTTTCAAGCCACCAGTTACTCGGGTTTGGACATTAGTGAGGAGACGGACAGGGGTTTTTGAGTCCTAGAGTCCTAGTGCTCGATACCTTTAGTGGTAAGAAATGATTTAGTTTGGTAGGAATGATGCCGGGGAGGGTGGGAAGCATTGACATCCTGAGCCCCTTGTCCGTCTCATCACTACCGTATTATCTTGAATAAGAGAGAATCGTCTCAGGACGTCAAGGTTGCCTCTCTAAGTAACGCGTTGTTTCTTTCTTGCTGTTGTTTTCTCCCGTCTCCACCTTAATAGGAAAGTTAGACGTCCTGAGACAATTCTCTCTCATTCAAGATAATACGGTAACGTCCATACCAGAGTACTAGCAATCCTGGCATAAAATTACACAAAACTCAAAAAAAGAACATTACTTTTAAACAACATAACCATGCCAAGCCCCCATCTTTGCAATTGGGAAAAATATTAAAAATCAGTCCTCACTTGGGTCTATTTTTGATAATTTTTCTGTGATTTTTATGCTCCCTCCAGGTGCACCACGAAGGTATCCAGAGCCCCGAACAACGATCATTTCTGCAGCTGCAACATTGTGGTGTAGAGGAGGTCATAGTTTAGAATCTTTACCCCTGTCATGGTATATCATGGTATTTTAAACAGAGACCCCTGTTTTTCATGGTACAGTACAAGTTACTGGCATGTAGAACCCGAACACAGGGATTGAAATTTGTATGGCAAATTGTCTGTGCCTATCTGAGCGCCCATACTAAATTCGAACTCAAATGTTCTGGTTCTTCATGCCAGTAACCTATATATTAAACGATCGCTCGAGATTTACTCCACTCGTGCAAAAATAATTCAAACATTGACCATTCCTGGTCCTGTTGGCTGACCACTGCCTTCCAGGTACTCAAGCCCTGGTAAAGTTATATATAATACGGTAGTAGTATCGTAATTGCATCTTCCGAATAATTACCGTACCAGGCAACATCCAGCACCGTTGCCCTCGTAGCGTACTGTACCTGAGGTCTTGGGGTTCGGTTGACGACTGCATTGAAAAGTGGATACCATACGAAGGAGTGCTGTAGCGAAGTGATGTTCTACTGTGAATGCTGCAATGTGGCCAAGGTATCATACCATGTCTATTTCGTATTTTCTTAGCAGCAAACCCATCCCGGGGATCAATTTCGTTTCCCGGTACCGGATCGAGTCCGAAATCTAATCAGTCTTCATGAGCAAAAGCTCTAAATACAAGTATTATCTATCCCTTAACTTAATGATCTTGGCATTTATACCGCATGGTACGGTATGATGATATCCTGTGATACCTCACAGATATCTTCGCCAGCTGAATCGTGCCCCCCCCTCAACTAAAATATAGGGCTCCCTTCGCGAGCCCTGAGACATTCCATCCAGAATTGACCAAAAAAAAGCAATCAATCCTCCTCCTGGCAAGAAAAGAAAAGAAACTCAGCGGCTTGATCTCCTTTTCTCCTTCCCTTTTCTTTCCATCAACATGGATCACCGACTGACAATGCCCTTCGGTTAAGAGAGGAAGAAAAAGCAAAGAAAAGTAAAAATTGGAAGAAGGAAAAATCAAATATCATCCTCAACGTACGCCTCCTCAATGTTTAAGTTCCTAATTGGCAAGATTCAAGGCCGGGGTAGAGGACCCAGGACCATGAGAAAATGTTCAAAAAGGTTGAAAAAATAAAAGAAAAAAAAACGCCCCCACTGAACTGTCATCTTCGGCCCCTCTGTCTTGCGGATACCCCGCACCGTTTCGTTTCGCTGTGCGGGCGTGTTACGGTGGTGTCTGGGACTCCGCGGTTTGTGGGGGTTGTGAAGGCTTCTGGTCCGATATCGTAAATAAGTGGATCATTTCTCGGCGCTACTTCTTGCTATTTGGAAAGGACCGTTCGTAGTGTACTAGTACAGCATATGGCACGCCTTTTTTTTTTCCGATGTCAATAGGAGATGCAATTGAAATCGGAACCGAGTAATTATTGCATGAGATACGATTTGCTGGGTCCAGCGGAAGGCCTAGGAGATGTGGAAGTTTCCTCACTTCTCTGATCCAATCAATATTAGCGAAGATGGCCCACAAGCAATATTTCTTCACGTTTCTGTGGTTTGATCACGTTTATGTAGTATGTATTAGGTTCTCTAGTTCTTGATATTGTTAGCACTCAAGCCAAAACTCAATCCCTTGGACTGCCGGCAGTGCATTCGGGAAACGTAGTTATGTATAGGGATTCGTTTATTAGCACGTTTGTTGTGTTAAATTTATGTAAAAACATCAGCGGAGTAAGACTCGGGCTTCCATGAGTTATTTATGCGAATAAGCTCGAGGTCAGGGGCGTACCTGAGTGTCCCCGGTGTTCGGGATTCCCCTTTTCTGCTTGTATTGCCAATAAAAACATGAGATTCCGGTACTACCGTGAAAGCCAGAAAGCATAAGAGTAGAAGGTAAAGGTTTGCCATTACCGGTGCCGTAGGTTTGTAGGTGCCGTATCTCGGCCATGGTTATCACCAATCGGTAGCTAAATAAAATCGGTAGGTCTAATGGGCCACTCTCTTTACTAAGGAATGTAGGAATGCAGGAAAAAAGCTTCGCTGAAAGGGATTATGAAAAAGTTGATACAGTCTTGACCGTGCTCGCGACGAAACTGGGCTGGCGTCGAACAGGGATCAGTAACAAGTAATTTTTTGTTACCCTACTTTGGCGAATTCTCTGCCCGTCAAATACTGTACCCCTGTTCGTCACCAGCCCAGTTTCGTCGCGAGTACGGTTAAGACTGTACCGGTATCAACTTTCCACTAACTCGGAAATCCGCCCACTCTAGAACATAACACCCCAAACTCTTAGCCAAAGGTGTATGTATTCCAGCGCACAGTACGAGTAGTATGCGTAGCCTCAACTTTTCCTCGATTAGCAATCCTGCCCAACCGATATTCAGGCCCAAAAAAATCTTGGTGTTGGAGGTTCCCCTGTTAGCCTAAGGCATAGGATTCCTCTAAGGAACGGAGCTGAGTACCAGGATGATTAAAGCAGGGTAGACTGTTAACATACTGTTCTTCTAATTACCTTGTAGTAGTAAATCCGGATTACGAGGTCCTAATAAAGTTAGAATAAGCCTCTATGAAGGGTCAATGTTACAATTCCAGCATGATACAAGTTTAGTAGGTATACTGTACTCTCCGTATTGTGCCACGAACAAAACACCGCTCAATATCACTAATAGTCTCCTTTCGTTTACAGTGGTGCTGATGTCTCACTTGCTCAGATCACGGTATCTCACTTTTCGCCGCAGCCCCCAGAGTGGTCGTCTCCAGCGGAACGCTGATCACTTCTCGACCTGTTCCTCCGTTTTGGCTCTTACCCCAGACAATCCCAGTACCACAACCCGAATAGTTTCCAGCATGACAATTGGTTAGAACCAGGTTTGCCCAAACTAAATTTCCGTTGCATGTGCATGTAGAGTAAGCCAAAAAGGTGACATAAGGGGCACAAGCTATGAAAAAGAAAAATTGAGCTCCCCCATGAAAAGAAGGAAAAAAAGGAAAGAAGAAAAGGGAGAGGGAGAGAGAGAAAAAAGGTGGTTAAGCTAAATCGTAGAGTGCCGTATCAAAGAGGAGGGGGAAGAGGGCAAAAATCGAGTGAAACATAGCAAACCCATATCGGGCGTGCTGCGGGAATGACGGAGAACGCATCTACAATCTCTAGCTTGATATAGTCAATTGGGTAATAAGACCTTGGCCTGTGGTTGCCGAAATACTGGTTCCTGGGACATTATAGATGCATTTGAACCACCCCAGAGCTCATCGTTCATATAAGCTACCCGACAGCCCTGCCATCCGATAGCTTTTTTTACCCTCTCCCCTCCTTCTCTTCTCTTTCTTACCAGACTCGTCATCCCAATCCACGCCTTTCATTAAATCTTCACAAAATGGCTCTTTTGTCGCCCCATTTTGTACTCCAGGAGGTTACGAAGGGTGATTTGAGTTTGGCATCTATTTGTTGGGGATTTACACTTGGATTTGGATTCCTCACAACATGGGAAGCTATTAGGCAGACTTTGCGGGCCAGAAACCCTTGGAGGTCTATCTATGTGTGGATGATATGGGGTGAGATTTTTGTCTGTTTGGCGTTTTCAATTATTTGTTGGCTTTATCTTGACGGGATAATTGGGCCGAGGTAATTGATCTTTCACAGCGCTCTAGTGGAGCGTATCATTTATCCGTGATTTGTTAACAGATATTTAGTTTTTGGTTTTACTTCTTTATCTGTGGGTTTCGCTATCACGCGGTTTCACCAGGCGCTCAAGTGTTCACAAGTGCTCGTACTGACTTTACCATCAGTAACACTTTGGGCACTCCAAGTTCAACTTCTCCTTCAAATCATCATCAACCGAATCACAGTGATCGTAGCCGACAAACACCGTGCGGGATATATAAAATGGGGAGTTGCGGCCTTGATCACAGCCGTCAACATCTCAGTCTACTGCATTTGGATCCCCGCCCGTCTTCAAATCTCCCACAAGTGAGCAGCAGTCACTCGAACCCCGCAGGGTTTAGTAACTAACAGTTTTGTAAAATAAGGTACATCCAAATCAATGACGTCTGGGACCGTTGCGAAAAGGTCATATATCTAGTGGTCGATGCCACTCTCAACTGGTACTTTGTCAACACTGTCAAGCAGCGGCTAGTCAAGCAGGGAAGCGCCAAGTACAACAGACTTGTAAAGTTCAACGTTCGGATTATCTTTTTGTCGTTGGCGATGGATGTGAGAAAGCCATATCTATAATCCGGGTGATCAAAGACTAACAGGTAGACTTTAGTGTCTGATTATTGGAAATATGAGTCTTAATAACACCTTTGTGTTTGTCCACCCCACTCCGTATAGAATATCGTGAACTTAAACTAAGGAATGTTGCCAGCTACATGCAATTCCATCCACTGGCCTACACTGTAAAACTCATGATCGAAATGTCCATGGCGGATCTTATCCGCACCATCGCACGAGAGAAGAACGAATTCAAATCCGACAGCCACAGCCGGAACTACGAACTCAGCGTTAACGCGACCGGCCGGGGCCGTCACGATAGGCATCTCTCACATATCGTTGGAATCGGAGTCGGAGATGGTAAGGCTGTTACTTCCGTCTCGGGGGTAGTAGTTCAAAAGGAGGTTATCATCGAAAGTCGCAGCATGGACCAAGCCAGCGAAGCATCAACTTCGAAAGACGATGTACATCATCAAGAGCAGGAAGATGAATCACCATTGAGGAATGAGAGTTGGGAGAGAGTTGCATACAATACTACAAGCGTCACCAGTCAATAGGCGCCGATTCCCTTTGTTGGTTTTCCATGTTTTTGGGTGGCTTGCCTTGATTTAGATGAGATATATACATATACATCTACAAATTTTATTCTCTTAGATCGTGTGTGTGGGTCTATATTTTCTTTTGTCACCAATAATCTTTTTTTTTCTTCCCCGAAAATTTCGATGTTTACGTTTATTATCCTAATATTTTTTGTGACTATTCATTTCATGTATTATAAGGTTCTTCCAATTAAGTTCTTTCATCTCGGTACTGTAACAATAATAAGTTAATGTTTAGTAGAAACATCAAAAGGACGAGGAGTAACGCTATTTGCACACCGGTATGAGAAATCACGGGGTCTTATTACCACCAGTAGTTTTAGAGGCGCTATCAATCGTATCATACATCGATACTGGACTGTTACCGTACTCTGTTTCCACGATTGCTGCGAGATATATTTAGTCACCCCTCTCTATAGCTCCACCGGATGGTTCAAGAGAAGATTTCTAACTAATAGCCACACCCCAAATATTCCAGCAGCATATTAGCCCATACACGATGACTCCATCACCCTTCCTCTAACTATTCAACCTAATCAATCCGAGAAGCGAGTGATGAATTATGACTTCCACGATCTGGCTTCATGGTTGATCGCCTAACACCGGTATGCCGTACACTTCACATTAGTAAGGAGAAAAAAACTGGATCCACAAATAGCAATACGGTACAGCATCTGAACCAACTTACCTTCCGATAATTCCCTCGCTCCCATCGTCAGGCCCCTCCGGAGCGAAAACGAGAGTCAAGTCAACGCAGGTCTCAGCAGCGCCTCCCGCCCTCCGTAAATTTCATAACACGCCGCAAAACGTAAGACATGTATGACCTGCCGGTTAAAGTACCGGTATCCATCAGTAGACTCGCCATCCGAAATTTAGATCACAGATCAACCACTTGAATAACTACCGGTATCCCGAGCCCCACCTCAAGCCACTTTTCCCCCTCCCCCTCCCCCCACAGCCTCCTTCGCCGGAAGGAAGTTGAAACCCCGTGCTTGTTCCGTAAACTTGATAATAACCAACATGAGGGAGCGGATAATACCGTAGGCATTCCCGAGTTCCCCTGTCACAATGCGGTCGTAGCGCTGCTGTTGCCAAGATCCGGGGCGATATCCGGCGTGAGATCTAAGGTTTGCACTTGTTGCGGTGAGGAGACTACCGTTGTTTTTTACCGTAGCTAGCTTTAGATAACTCGACGATGATGGAAAGATAAAGTTTTGGTGTTACTGGCACGGGGCTGTTACATATGGTAGTTATCCGGAATGGGAGTCGCTTTTGTGTTTTGTGCATGTCTTGGGGGGGGGTTTGTTCTGGGCGACAAGCTGTGAGGACTTGGTTCTGTTCTACATGTTCCTTTTTAGGGTGTGCGCTCATGGTGTGTCACTCGGGGATCACTTGTGATGATTCACGGAGGATGGAGTGTGTTTTGAATAGTTGTTTTTTTCACATTTCACAGAGAGATGAAGTTTCCCAGATACCAGTAGGTGGGGATTGGAGTGGAGTGATTGAAAATGGATTAAGCTCTAAAAAGTAAAAATGAAATAGAGGTTCTGGGGTTTCAAATAGTGTTGATGGCAATGTCTAGCTATCCTACATTCACTCCTTCACGCTTTCCCAAAACTCCTCCTCGGTCTGCACATCAACCTTCAAATCGAAAAGCCAGTGACCCTCTGCCTTCTTCTTTTTCTCTGGTACATTTTTCACCTTTTCCTCGTCGCCATCCTCCTGCTCATCCTCCTTCTTCTTGAGGGCGTTCTTGGCCTTCGCTTTCGCTCTTTCAGCTTTCGCCTCAGGATCTTCCTTCCTTAGAACTCTCCTAATCACCCAATCCCGAATTTTCCTAAGAATCCACAAATCCCCCATCACCGCCGCACCAAACCAGAATCCCAGGTCGGTGACTCTCTCCGAACGCTCTATCCTCTGATTCTCGAAGTACTTGATCCCGACGAGCTCCGGGTCAACATCGGCGTCCTCGGCCCAGGCACCTCTGAGCAAGGAATTACACAGAACCAGTGCCTCTTCAATGCCCATCGCAGCGCCCTGTCCATGGAAGGTATTCATCGGGTGAGCCGCGTCGCCGATAAGCAGCACGTTCCCGTCCGAAATATTGCGAAAGAAAGTGTGATTGATGCGTACTTTCATGAACCTTTCCGAGCGGGATGTGATTTCTGAGAAGTTGACGGCGGGCAGCGTACATTTCTCTGTGGATGCAGTATACGGGCAATTACTATATAACTTCATGGTCTCGAGCGCTTCCTTATCCGTATACCTCCCGCGACCGGTACTCGACGGTGCCGAGGGCTGGTAGCATATCCAGAATACCCTTCCCTGTTGAAGCGAGTATGTGGTGTACGCCCCGGGAACATCGCGGAGGAACCAATGCATGGTTCCCAACCCCCCATCATTCCCATGCACCGTCAACAACTGCGCAGGCAACTGCCTAGTAATCCCATACAGTGCAGTCCAATGCGTGGGCGAGCACTCCCAAGCCTTCCTCTTAGGCCTCAACAGCGCAATAACCGGCGTGAGTAGACTAAACGGAAATATAGTACTAAACGGACATCTACTCGGCCGTCCCACCTTCCCCACCAGATTCCCATACACCGCTTTCCGCACACCAGAGTACACCCCATCAGCGCCAATCATGTACTCTCCAGAAACTGCCTCTCCGGAAGCAAAAGCCGCCTCGACACTCCCGTCATCCAAGGTTTTGTAGCTCTGGAAATCGCGGTTATAATATATCTCCCCGCGCAACAGCGAGTATCGTTGCAATAGCAGCAGCTGCAACGGCCCGCGCTCTACAGTTTGGAGCGTATGCGGATCCGGGAATAAATTCTCTGCTTCCGCGATGATGGTTTCTGGCTTCGATGCGTGATGCAGGACTGTTCTGTTCAGTGGCATGCCGGCGCCCTCACGGGCGAGGTCGAAGTTTAATCCGCGGAGGATGTGGATTGCGTTTGGGGAGAGGTTTATGACAAAGCCGGATTTTGTGATATCTTCTAGGGATGATGCCTTTTTTTTATTTTTTATTTTTCTCCATGTTAGTTTTGGGATACGTGTGGATGCTAAGAGCGGGAGTGATTGGCAGGCGGTGTAATTATTACCTTCTCGAAAATCACTGGCTCGTAGTATGCTGATGCGTGGGTTAGTAACTGCACGCCCAGGGATAATCCTGTCAATCCTGCTCCAATTATCAAGACTCGTTGTTTTTTATTCTCCGGCATTGCGAAGGATTTTTGGATTGCTTTTTCCTTCGTTGGAAGAAGGAAGACTGCAAGAGAGAGGAGCGTGGGTTGAGGAGACAGGTAGGTAGGTAGGTAAATAAATTGATCAAAGAAACAATCGTTAATATTGTTCTTGCTTGATATTGTTCCGAAAATGGATTGGTAACTAGAATTAGTTACGTTCGAGGATTGCCAAGAAACGTGATGGTAAGTAGACGGTCCTAGTAACGGTCGTGGTGGCGGCGGTGGTGGGTTGGGAAAGTTAGTTACGCTTTCGTTTGTGGAATGTAAATGTTTCAGAGGGAAAGTGTCACGGCGCTACATGGGTTTAGTGGAAAGGCTATTTGTTGAAAGTGATTTAGGTTGTACCTGAACACAGAAAGGGTGTTTTTACGGTGCCCGATTTCTCGAGCTCTTATTCTGGAGTTTAAATGTGGTGGAAGATAAGGGTTGAAAGTTGTCCGAGTGATTGATAGTGACCACTATTAAGGATTTGCTATGCGTGGCTACCAGATTGGAATTATCGGTAGCCACTCTTGGATACCAAGTGTTTATTTTACCAAATTTACTGAGTAAGTTAAGCTCTTGGTATCTGGGGTTGGGAGAATACCGCGCTGCTCATGCGGACTATGAAACAAACGGCCTAGCTTCGGGAATACCCGCTTGGAAAGAGGGATTATTTAATAGATGAGCCGCTGGGGTCCAGTTTCAGATTCAAGCAGGGAAACAACAGTTTTTGCAACTCACTCAAGTTAATTCCCGGTCCTTTGAGATGGTTGAAAGGCTTCCTAAGGAACTTACAGAAACGCAAAAGTATGCAACGGCTTGCTGTGCTCACCTCAAATTTCAATCCCTCAATTCTTTTTGTGACTTGATTGGAATTTAACTACTCCTGACTTTTTTGCACTCAACCTGGCATATATGCATCATGGTAAATGCACAACAACCTATCGTACTGTAGCACTCAACCGTCTCCGGAAACTTGGGAAAGCATTGACTCTGGTTTGATAAGACTTGCGAGAAGATGACGGAAAGAGTCTTCTGATATACATCCCCAAATACCATACCGTGACTGCCTTCGATAACAAGTTATTGTCATGATCGCTAGATTTATTCTGGCTCATCCCGCCTCTGCCTTCCTGCCTTCTGGGGGTCTTGGCGCATAATGTGGGCAATTCAAGCGCTGTTTAATTCTCAAAATATTATCTGTCCGGCTCAAGGGTATTGTTTTCGGATGTGATATATTATTATTTAATTGGGCTGGATATTTCCTACTCCTCACCCGTGACAGATCGACCCCGCCTTTCTTCAGCCCATAAATTTTGGTCGACCGACTCCTCTATCCATCTTCCTCACCCGTCACCACCTCCCTCCCTCCCCGGGTGCCTAGCACCTGGGGAAAGAAAACAGAAAACACAAAATCTATTCATGCCTCAATAATGCCAACTCTTTTATTTCGAGTCTCAATATGAAAACGTTCGATTGGCAATAATACCAACTCTTTCAATAAGAGTCTCGATATTAAAGTCTCAGATAACTCTTCTTCCGACAAGGTTTTTGAAGTTCCTCCATGGCCGCCCCCGCCCGAGCCCGCATACGACATCAGGACGTTCGATAGGTTGGTTTACACGGATGAACCCCTCGAAAGCCTGGTTAACTAAGATAAAAATGTTAATCCGGCCTTGTTTTGCTACGGCGATCCGGGGGTGGGAAAGACCTAGTGGACGGTACATCAGGTATGAGACGGTGCCCGTGGGGGAAAGAAAAAAAACGAGCTAAGCTAACAAATTGTGATTTTAGTTCACTAGTGATAGATAGGACACATTATATAATGGGTCAGAGGACAGAGTACCGTATCCTTTCGCAAAAGTCGGATTCGTGCTAAGGAGTGCTGTCCAATCGCTGTTTGACTTTCGCTTAAAGTATGGCGATTTGGGCGTCTTCGTGCTCTCTCGTTGGCTCGGTTGAAAGGATACAGTATTGCAGTTGCCTGTTTCTACTTTGATTTCACTGCCCAGAAGGAGCAGTCTCCGGCAAATTTGCTAGGCAAACCGGCGGGTCTTGGCGGTCGGGGAAGGATGTTCGTAAGGCTTTTCAAGAGCAGAAAAAGGTCATCCGGATCGCCGAGTCGAGCTTCTTGATTCACTAAGATAGATTCTACAAGTGTAGAAGTCGCCAGGAACTCGAGTATCCTGATTCATGACCGGAAGGCCACATATCCGGGGTGATCCAGGGTGAGATTGAGAAGCATCTTGCTGGGAGAGCAACAATTGTATCCATACGGCTGGAGGCAGATATTGTAACACAAACCTTTCTCCATGCAACTTGTGAGTAAAGCAACAAGACTGAAGACTCTACGTTTGAGCTATCCGCTGATAATTTCATGCTTGTAGTAATCATGGAAATCAGACGTACGATGGGTTTGAGCTTGGAGGATGCGTACGGCGCAACGCTGGACCGACTGAAGGCACAGAGGGAAAAATGGTAAGACTTAAAGCTATCATCCTACGCGGATTCTGTCATGGATATCGGCTTAGAGGCCACAGGACTTCTTGATTCGGGATGAGCTCTGTCACGCTCTGGCAGTGGAGATAGGATCAACGGATCTCAACGCCGAAAATGTTCCTTCAATATAGACATTGTTAAGCTGCTGTCAAAGACTCATCGCCATGGATATCAACCGTCTGTCCCGTACATTTCACTCTACAAAAATATTCATGCACCCAACCCAACACGATAAAACGCCAGTTCCGACATTATGGACCAGCTACGATTGAACACCAATAAACGTGGCCATGATGGAGGACTAGAGTTGTTAGGAGGGTGCGAAAGGCTATAGCCCCAGACTTGTCTGGCGCCGGGGATATAAGGTTTCTTCATTTTTTTTCAAATGCGGAACACTATGTACTCTTAATAGCTTTATACATACAAGTACAGTACATTGGCTAGTGCCAATGCCACTGTATCTTGTATTCGATTGTTTAACTTTTCAAGCTGTTTGATACTATCTCGTATGCATCGCGTGTACTCGAGTATATTGTGACGTAGATTTAACACTACCAGAAAAACTTTCTCACAACATGCGGCATATAACTTCTTAAGCCTTGTCTCAAGGAACATTCTATCGAAAAGCTTCATTACCCTATCTCAAACATCGCCGTCAAAGAAAGTTTGTCGAAGAGGTACAACAGTAGAATTGAGTCCTAAGTTAACAAGTAAATGCTCATCTCCAGCAAAGTAAACATTGTCAAGGCCAAACACGGAACCAGAGCCTTCTCTTCTGAAGCGGGAAATAAGAAGTTTAACTCATGATATTAACTACCGTACTACAGTCTCCATTGGCGTATCTTACACCCATCTTGGTTCTATTACAGTGCCGATAGTGACCTTCACCCATTGTCCTTGAACTTGGATCCGGGACTTCACATACTGTGATTCAACAGAGACCTATAGCCACCGGTATTATACCAACAGGAAATCGAAGTTGATGGCATAGTCAAGTTTTCCTATACGAATAATCAATTTGAAATCTTTTTTTTTTTTGAAAAAGGCATTGCCGGGCACGTAAGAGGCCATGGCATAGGTTACGACTAATGTACGCGGTCTACTTATGGGACGCATATGATACAGTACTGTACACTGGGTATCGATACAGTATTTAAAGCTACTCTTTTTCCATAGTTCTCATCGATAACAATGACCTTCCCCCACTATGCCGGTTATTACATGAGCTTTGCTCTCGCAATACCCCCCATAACTATCAAGCCTGAGCTTGTGAGCCAGCTTGGGTGCCCTTCCAAGATACCGTGGAATACGGAAGTCGTGTATGGATATATCACACAATTCACGTCCACTACCTTCAGGATGCGGCTAACAGGTCTTTGCTGTGCTCATAACCCTCATGCCCAACCCCTCTCATAAAGAATCAACAACTCTACTTCACCACCAAAGTCAACAAGCCCAACGAGCGTGACCTACTCACAATACCAGATGAAGTCCCACAATGTGTCACCCCAAATCCATCCACAATGAGATTCCAACCAGCACTCCACAACTCTTGGCGATAGAAGTGCAAACTCAGAACCCATCTCACGACTTCAATTGATACCGGCAGCACGAACTCACCTCCCAATCACTCCAAAACCAGCACATCAAAACCTCCCCTCTCATTCTGACATGTTCCAGCCGAATACCCCATTGTTAAACCACTACCGGCAGGCGGACGCCAAGCCTACGATGAAGCTGACAGCATAAAACCCCAACCCCCGCCGCACCCCACAATATGAACCCTCACCAGCGCACCCCACAAATCATAGTCTACAATACGAGACAAGCAATCACCACACAGTCAGCATGTCGGAACGCAGCGAGAAAGAGAAAATGCTAGCCGGCGAGCTCTACCACGCCTTCAGCGAAGAACTATCCGCAGAACGAGCCGCATGTGCGGCCGCCTGCCACGAATTCAACAAAACCACCTCCGAGACAGCTCCGCTAGAACGTGCAAACCTACTCCGCACGTACTTGCCATTTTCTCCTCTACGGTGGTAAACTCCAGTGCTAACAGAAAGCCCCCCCCCCCCCAGAATCCTGCACCTCCCGCACCTCCCCGCCTCCACTACTGCCGAAACCCTTGCTCAAGAACCAGTCGTCCTCCCCCCGTTCACAACAGACTACGGCTCAAATACATTTATCGCTCCAGGCGTATTCGTAAACTTCAACTGCATAATCCTAGATACCTGCCGCGTCAGCATCGGAGCTCGCACGCTGCTAGGACCAAACGTAAGCCTATTCTCAGCGGCGCACCCCCTCAGCGCAAAGACACGGGATGGCATGAACGGGCCAGAGTACGGTGCTCCCATCACTATCGAGGAAGACTGCTGGATCGCCGGGAACGTGGTTATACTGCCCGGCGTCACGATTGGTCGTGGGAGCACGGTTGGCGCAGGGAGTGTGGTTACTAAAGACGTGCCGCCTGGATGCGCCGTCGCGGGGAATCCGGCGAGGGTGGTTAGGGTTATTGGCGAGGACGATGTGGAGGTTTTTCCAAGACTGGGGGGTAGAAGAGCGTTGGAGATTCCGAAGGGGCCGAAGGATGATGTTAAAGCGCTTTTGCAAAGACTCGAAAGATTGGAGGCGGAAATGCGGGAGGTGAAGGAGGGATTGAAGAGTAGCGTAGTATAGAATTTCTCTGTAGATAGATATGATAGTTGTACTTTACAATTGCAGTACCGTTAAATCTCGTGAAATCCACTATCAGTAAAGTAGCCTGTCAGCCTACAATGGGTTTAGTAGTAGGTTAACAGAATTGCGAACACCAGTTATTGAGATCCAACACACCCTGAGAGTTGATCCTACACCACTTCAGGAAAATGCTAAACCTTCTCTGGAAACTCTTTGTCTCTGATTCTGGAGATTATAGGGCCTGCAGAGAGAAACCTGATTTTATTACTGTCAACTACCCTAGTAAGACAATCCACAAACTAAATCATATCACTGTACGGCATGAGATACCCCCAGCCCTGGGGCCCCAAAAGAAAATCCCTCTTGTGGAGCCCCCTACTACAAACCAATCATTAAGGCATAATACCCCCTGCAACTGCTCCACCACAAAAGAAACCCTCCCCAGCAGCCGACTGCCACCCCCAGCCTGATCCACAAGTTCAGTCCTCTTCTTAGGTGCTCCATGATACCTATTGGGTACATAGGCACATAGACAAGGTCTCTGCAGTACTGGTGCTCAAACTGGCAGCCAGGCATCTGAGATAATGCCTTCAGATATCCCTTCCTTCATAAGCCAAGGGCAACAGCTACTACCAATCCCCAAATAGCAGTGCCTAGAGGTAAGCTAGGACTTCCGATGTGGTGTAACTATACTTAGGTGACCAGATAAAGTGGAAGAGAAATCCAAGAATAGATGAGAAATTTTGGGAGTCCATGGAGCCTATGCCCAAAATGCTTCACCGGCAAGTGGGAGGCCAGGACTTCCAGTACTTAGCAAAAGCTAGGGCTTCAGTGGTACCCTTGTTCAGGGAGGTCCTAAGGATCAAGCAACATAGGAGAATAGGGTATTGTACTCAATTAAGGAAAGATTATAAGGGAAAGACAACTGAGACTGTGATGGTATAAATGTTTCAAGGTGAATGATTCAACTAGTCAGGTTTAAGGCTAAGGTAGTCAGGGGTCTAAAGTCATGTACATATCTGAACAGTTACTCTAAAGAGGGGGGGAAGGATGCTCTTTATATGACAAACTGTGTTCTAGCTAAAAGACGAAGGCTGACTCAGAAGCCAAAAAGGTGAAGAGTAAAAGAGTAGACTAAGAGAACTGAGTATGCATAGCCCAGAGGAGCCTGTAGGTGCCATATCAATAGGCAAATAAAGGAAAGTAGGCTCAAGGGGCATTGAAATAATGAACCTCCCAAGGGTAAGAATAAAGACTTTAAAGCTGTTATAAGAATCATTTAAAGGGTATTGATTAGGTGGACCCTCCTGCTACCACTCCTATAAATGTAACCCAGAAAGTTGAGAAGAGCCTGTAGAGATGGTGGATTTCAAGAAATTTTACAATAATCTTCAGTGACTGGTTTACTTAGCATTTGATAGGTATGATAACTTTTTCCACTAAAGTGAATCGTCATTTCATCAACCATCACATTGGATACTGGCAGGTAAAACTTTTGACAGCAGTTACAGAGGATGCAATTAAGTGGCCCTAACTTTTGAAACAACTCTTAATGGCTAAGTTGAAGCTCAGGATCAGATATATGTAAAAAGTGCTTTATCTGACACAAGTGTTTTAATGGTATCACTCAAACTAGTGGTGATCCATGCTCCTCCCTCCAGTAATGCCATACTTCCACCTCCCTCCATGTACCCAAATATAATAGCAGGCCAAGAAAAACCCAAACTTCATCTAGAGTCACCTTTTTCCACCTTATCGATATTACTTTCCCAGCTTCTATCCTTTCCTGCACCCTTTTCTTCATTGTAGCATACTTATTAGTACCTTCTACTAAGATAGCATTAATATAATCATGCCAAAACAGCTCAAATAACCATAGTGGAGTTATTTTACTATCATTTCATGGGAGCAAAGGTTAGCCTGTATGCTCAAACCATAGTTGAAGTGGTTGGTAAGGCTTTGGAGGTAGTTCTCTACCATCCTGGTTACCTGATTCACCTCAGCATTACTTTTGTGATCTAGACTTATCAGTATTACTTGTCATGCTGCCCACAGGCATGATATTGGGAGAACACATGGCAAGCAGAATATATGACTTTTGTAGCCATGGCATGAGAGAAGCTTGGTATATCTTCTTAATTGATTTTTTTCACATCCCTTACCCTATTGCCAAATTTCTTCTTATTTTAGAGCATGGACTAACAAATTAGTTCAAGTTTAGCCACACACCATAAGAGTAAACTATTCTCAATTGGTACTCATCCTCAGAACATTCTCAGAAAATTGGAAAAATACTCTCACATGCATGCACACCTCTCTGAAGTACAACTCAACTAACTAATACAATAGTAAAGACAGGAGTATATATAAATCACAATAAGGAAATCCTCCCATCATTCTCCTGATTACCACAAATATCTAGTTACCTACTCTTACATACTCTCTTCTGATAAGTCCCTCTTTCCTCTGCAGAACTCTTATACTAATAAACAAATGAAAGACAAACTTCACAAAGAACTCTCATAACTCCAGGCAGTCCCTTTGACTCCTACACCTATACCATTCCCATACCCACACAGCTCCCATAGTCCTCTCCCCCACCCATATGATTTCCATGCTTTCCTCTTGTAGTGCAGTGAGTGAACAGTGGAAAGGTAAATGGCAAACAAATAGTGAAAAGGTAAACAAATGGTGAAAAAATAAATGACAAAATAGTAAACAAAATAGTAGAAAAATGAACAACTTGAAGTGAATCAGCAAGTGAAAGACCAGGCAGGCTCATGAACAAACAGTTGAGCAAATAAACAAACAGATGAACAGCTGAATGAATAAGGTATGGTGAGCATGCCAAGTAGCATCTATTTCTAACAATCTTTTCCAGTATTATGAGAGTATCATACAGTAAGTAACATTACAGATGATTGGTACTACAAATAAATCTTGACCAATCGGACTGTAAAGATATGCTAACTTTAGTGACAATTCTTGTGACCTGAGAATCTTATGATACTAGAATAGACTGTTATTGTACATGCTGGTTCAGTTGACAACCCAAGTTACTTGCCATTTTGTTGTGACTTAACCAATCAAACTCTGATTATCAGTAGTTTACCAACCATCATTAAGGTCAATCTCAAGCTTCACCATACTTTTTTGTAGCCAGCAAGTAACTCAAGCTAGTAATCAAGCTATTACATACAGTATTAAAGATCGTAAAATTGCACAAAACAAAATTCCTTACAAAGATATAATTGGTAATGCATGTAATGTTAGGAGTATTGTGAGGTTTTCTTATACTAGGGGGCCTAGGGATGACTTAGGAGACTGTTGTAGACATTGGAGGACAGGAGGGGGGATTTGAGATAGTGGCAGAAAGCACAGACTCTTTCTTTCCCTGCATGCTTAAGAGTATGTTTTCCTTGTTGTTTCTGGCAGATTGGTAGTTTGTAATACTTGAATACATATCCTTTTTGTTGACTGAGTTTTGTATTTCCAGTAGGTATAGTACTGGGGTATGATGATCTATTCAGTGCTGTAAAAGGATTAGTTTATTATTGTTGTGTATGTTCTAGATTCAGTTCAGAAAAACCTTCCATTACAAACTCACAGGCAAGATTTTCATGCCCTTTCCAATGAAGATATTTCTTATAGGCTTGGTGAGTGGGGTGTTATTCATCAGCAATAATGTGGGAATTGATTATTATTATATTAAGGAGCCAAGAAAATAAAGGCATCCAATTCTGGGCTACTCATAGTTGAGTAGCATAATAGGTTCATTGCTGATCCACAATATCAACTCCAACCATCTTATTGTTGTAATCCACAGTTAGAGCAATGAGCTTAAGAACCCAATATCATATGTATGGTAGTTTGGTTTTGTTGAGTTTCTTGTGGTCATTAATAGTACTAATCTTTTCGATCATTTAGCTGACAGTTATATACTGTGGTCAAAAGCTTAACTAGGTTATTATCCTACCAGAGTATAGCCAGTACATCTCTAACCTTAACAGCACATAAAGTATCTCATGGTAGAGTGACTTTTTTCTTATCTACTTTAAGGATCCTAGGAAACTCAGTAGAATTAGTACATACTATCCCACAAGTACTAATTCTATAACTACAGAGAACCTGAAATAGAGAAATATTGGAGAAATAGTTGTCATAGTATAAAGTAAATTGATTCTCCTAATAGAGTAATTGAAGGCACAATTTGAGGACCACCAGTGATGTAGGACTTAATTTGATTAGATTGTTATAGTTGGATACCTTATTTTGGTCTGAGAAAGAATCAACACACTAGGTAAAAATAAATCCAAAAGTATATCCAGTTTCAGCAAGAACTAAAACTTTGTAGCACAAAGGAATAGGCTTACCAGGGATTACAATTGTGTGAAATGATCTTCCAACAAATCAGATCATCATTTCATCAACTACTACTACTGTGGCTGGTATGAGGTACTGTTGAAACTGATGCTAGAGCTCATCTGCAAGGGGGAGAAGTTTATAGTACTATTGATATTGTAGAAGTGATTGGACAGGCTCAGAAATATGAAAGTAACACTTGATTTGTTCAAACATTTGGAGGGTCATAAAAGTTGTTATTCTATTTTCTATATTAATATATATTTAATTTCCTTCTGCATGGAACATGGATATAAAAAAAAAAAAAAACTAGTTACAGTAAAATATCTTACCAGTGAACAGGTCCATAATCATCATAATACTAGAAATTCTGTGTACTACCACTCTTTGGGCTATGAACACTCATATATATCACAATTCCAATCCAAATCTTCAGATGAGTAACCTTAATATCTTTCTATAGTCTTCATCCTTCCTCTCCAGCACCTTTTCTATAGGCATATAAATTAGTCTTTTAAACAAGTACGGATAAGGTATTGGGTGTAAAAAAAAACAGTTTGAAGAACCTTCCTAGTAATAAGATATCAGTATAGCTTATATGTGTACTATTACTCCTACCATAGAATTTAGGTAGAAGGAAAACTCTCCTACAATACTCAGGTGAGGTATGTTGATAGGGTACAAATTGAGAAACAGGTGGAAGGGACAATATGCCCCCAGTACCTCTGGATTAAATTATGTTGTTTGAATAGTTTGGTTCTATTGTCTCATACTCTGAAACAGGCTCATCTTCCTGCCTATTTTCTTCCTCATAGTCAACAGGCTCAGTGGTGTTGCCCTCTGGGCCATCAATACTATGACTTAAAATCCATTCAGCTTCTTCTTTGCAGCTATCATATGGATCCATAATTGTTGAGGGTTGTCACAGTAGGATATGGACAACCACTGTTGTTGTACTTTGTGAAAACTATATAGTAGTGGTGGGATAAGGGCAAGTTACAGTGTTGCTCCTATCTGTATTTGTTAGCAGGCTCATACATGAAAAATATCAACTCAATTTCCACCTCACCTCTTTTACCACAACTCAACTATACTTGTGATACTATTTGTGATGTCAGAATGGTCTGAATTTTCCTTGCTATTTTGTGTGATTATTTCTTACTAATATGGGATGTAGCTTCTCCATGGCCTCTATACTCTTATTGGTATTAAGTGGTAATTACTCTTTTGACGTTACTCTATCGGTGTTGGCCCCCCCTCCAAGTCGATAATTCGAAAACAAGGCAAGGGATCTACATGTTAGAAGATGTGACGTTGCCACATCATGTTGATCTTTACTGACTTTTTCTTTAGCGTGGCTGGTCGCGAATTTTACTGTTTCAGACCGCCCAAGGGATACCATTTCCATCCATACTTGCGCGCAAATTAAGTTATGGTGCACAACAACCAAAAAAACACACCAAAATACAAGGCCCGTTGCACCATAACATAATTTGCGTGCAAGTACATACATACAATATCACCCCAGGCAAAAAAAAAAAAAACTACTCTATTACCAATCGGCCGAACCAGTAAACAAATAAAAAAAATACATGCATCGGCCTGTAACAACCAATCCCCCGAGCGGTAACAACTATTATATCGTACTCGTCGCCCCCAACGGAATTCCGTGAGCGGGCGGGTGCATGCCCAAGTGTTCCAGCCAATCGGAGGTCAAGGTACTGTGGGCGAGTGAGGTGATGTGAAGTCCAGGGGTAACTTACAGAACCGTACCTAGTCTAATTACCGTACCGGTATCATACATACGTTCGTTATGATATCTGGAGATTTGATTTGATATGATTAGTATTTTTATTTTTATTTTTCCATTTTTTTGCTCCGAGTTGTTACATAGCTACCGGCCGATAGATGTTGATAGACAGGATTCATACAGTGCTCAAGTGTGGGATTGCGCGAGAGCATATGAGGTATCACTGAATACGAGGTGCCGTTTTCTAATGCTTTCATGTCGGTGCAATTTCTTCTGAATATTGATCTTTAGTCCAAGTTATCGATTTACTTTTTTTTTTTTTTTCCCCTCCCCGGCAAGATGGAGATAAACATCAGGAAATAACACGCACAGTAATCCGGCGACTAGACTATGGAAATAAGCCGTAGATGATCTTCCCCTTCCCTCCCTCCCTTCCTCCAAAATACAGCACAGTACGACACTTTACCCACCCTATTACCTGTCCGGGGTCCATGTTAATCCATCAAACGGATAATTACATCTGTCCGCGTCCGATCCAACTATCGTTCTGCAAGCATAGGTTATTACCGTGTACAACTCTGTGTTAGCACTTTTGCTTTGTTTGATTTTTTTTTTCCCTCCAGAACTTTCCAAGTCTCAAGTATCCCAGTCTCGGCCGAAAGGGGGTGGTCATTAACCACGGAAAAATGGTTTCTCCGGTTTAGTCATCAGAGTACCGAGGAGAAGGCCAGGCGTGGTGATGGAAAGTGTCCTCTGGTGCCCTGTGGGCAAACGGCAGAGGCTATGATAAAAAGGTGCATGTATGCCCCCTCCTCCTTGGTAGAAAAGCATCTCAACTCATCGGGCGTCGATAAAGCAACTATTCTCATATCAACCTTCTTCATCCCAAGTCTCCTCCACAACGACAAATAGTCAACTCATCATGACTCTCTCTTCCATTCCCCACGAGTACAGGTAATTCCTTCATTTTCTATCACCGTCCCTCGGATGCTAATCTTCCAATCATAGCTATGTCCTTGCCAGTCTCTTCGCCACAGCCTTGGTAAGCCAGTACCACGGCATCATCGTTGGCAGCATTCGAAAGAAGGCAAAGGTCCCTTACCCAAACGCCTATGCAAGCGCCGAGGATGCCTCCAAGGACAAGGAAAAGTTCCGCTTCAACTGTGCTCAACGTGCACACGCAAACTACCTCGAGAGCCTTTCAGTCGTATTGCCAGCTTTCCTCGCGTCGGCAATTCACTACCCTACCGTCGCATCCTCCCTCTTCGGCATCTGGCTTGTCGGAAGAGTTGTGTATACTCATGGATACACCGGTAGCCAGCACAACAGCACCGGGAATGGGAGGTACAAGGGTATGTTCTATAGCATTGGACAAGTTGGGTTGGCCATCACTGCCGGAATGAGTGCGTGGAAGCTCTACAACTCTGGACTTTAAACGTTAGTATAGGGATTTTAAAAAGTTGGGTTGGAACTTTAACTTACCCGTAGTGTAGCTAGCTTCTTTGGTTTCTTTCCTTTTTCCTTGGTTTTCTTATTTTATTTTTTTTCTTTAGAGTATTTGAGTATTAAATGTTAAGGCGGGACTTGGAATAAACTTTAAATATCGGGGAGAACTCTCATTTATGTATCACCGTGATCGGATTGATTAGTATTCCAGTACCCGTTTGACGTGATTTATCAATAGTCTTGGGTATAATACGGTAAGTTTTCTTTTTAAAAGGCCAAGACGGAGCTCGCCAGGCTCGGGTCGATGATAACAGTTGAGTATTTCTTATCTGGTACTGTAGACTGAATTACCGCAAGTGCATTCCCGGCCTGATCGAGAACGGGCTCTGGAAAGTTAGGGATGATTCTATGACGCACATAAAGCTACCAACGGTGATAAAATCTAAGACAAGTGCACTCGCAGCCTTGAACGAGAGGTGGGTCAAAGGTATCGGACACCAATGTGGGAGCAATAGAACCCAATAATTGAGGTGATTGGTGTTTTGCACTTTCCCTTTGAGCATGGAAAGCATTGGCATTGACCCTCTCGATAGGAGGAGAAAGTAGTAAGGCTGCGAAAACGATCAGGTCTATCAAGCCTTGGAGAGAAGGCACAAATGCTTTCGTGCAGCCTCCCATATGATACGGGTGGCTGAAACATACATAATAGTTAGAATGGTGCAAAAATGTGTTTGTGAACTGTAGGCAGGATATTGGGATCATGTTAGGATAAAACAGAAGATGAGGATTTACACCCATAGTGCCCCACAGTCCCCTATATATCTATTGGATAGGTTGGCGATGACAACTACACTCTCCCACCTCAAGTTTGCTCTTCCACCTTTATCTAAACCCGTCATCACTTCGACCTTTGCTCGTGTGTTGCCAGAGTGAAGTCGCGTTTTTTTTTTTTTTTCTGGTGGTGACACAACCTCAATCGGGCGACATGAATACGGTAGGCTCCGTGTCAAGTGGGCCACAATTCATGTTGTGAACAGCTTCACCTACTCGAGTACTCTACGATAGGTGGGAGCCTCAGGGATGGAAGCTAAAAGGTCTTTATTTCATGTCACAGCTTATCACGGGACAATGCAAGTGCCTTGGAGGTAGAATAAGCTCCTTTAGATAATCATTTCTTCTCACTCGAGGCATTGACCAATTGCGCCATGCTCGTTAGAAAAGCGTATTGTAAAAGAAGTATCAGCATGACCAAACTACTAATACCCTACTCTGTTTATGCAATTTCCTTCTTTCAACCACAATAATCGCCTTAACATGCCAAGCATAAACAGGCTGAAAGCCATTTCTCATTTTTCGAGTGACAAAGCGTGAATTCCTCAAGTAAATATCATACACATTTTGTTTCCCACACCTCAAGTCTGACGCATAGTGCAAGCGACCCCTCAATTACCTTCCCCCACAAAGCACCCACCCCCTCCCCCTCACCATCTCGATCTGAGCGGTTACAAATTTTCCTTCCCCCTTTCACCAATATTTTACCCGGATGTGGTCTCTTGCAGCAGATGGTTAGTTCTGTATTGTACCCCGTGCACAGGGGACCTACAGCAAGAAGGAGGGCAGATGTGGTAAAGGGCAACCCGCAAATACGGTTTCAGGTCTGACAGAGTAGAGGGCGAGTTCTCATAGTGGCGGACGGACGTGGCGAGTGTAATGTAATTTACTGTAAGCGCTGGCACAGTTCGAAAGAGGAGGTATGTGATGACACAGATGGTGATGATGTGAGTTGAGTGAGTGAGGCTGATGATATGATATGCTAAATTGCTCGTTCCTGGGATCTCACACAAAAAGTGAGGCTTGTAAAGTTACGACTAAGGTAACGGTACGGCACAGAATGTGCTATTTGCACCTTGAACTTATGGAGCGATGGATGGAGAATCGACAAGTATTCTTATTTCTGCACTTGATCATCATAGTAAGGAGAGAGTGAGGCTACATAAATGGAGAGGTGTAGATAGAGAAAGCCCAGATCCTCAGATTGCCGCTCTAGTACTTGGTCCGTGCACAAGACATGTTTATCAAGGGCTTCTGAGCTGCTCTTTGGCTGCGAGTGAGATGCCAGCTCAGTGGAATTCGTACTAGATTATCATACCGTGCAGTGTATTTTCTATTATCGTGACAATGCAGCGAAATCTAAATCTATGCGCCAATGTACCCCTCCGCCCACTGAAAGGCTGAAGACTACACACATTCCACACCCATTCCACTCTTCTGTGCCAGCCCCAGCAGCCTCAGCATTCCCACCGCCTGTGGGTGAGTGGCCAGCAGCCAGCGAACCAACCAGGCAATCCAGTCAGCCAACCCAGAAGACAAAAATTCACCCAGCCAACCGCCAGGGAGTAGGGAAGACGGAAAAAAAAATAGATAAAAAAAATCCTCTATTCGAAACCCAACCGGACCAGGGAAACAGCGAAGCCTTCTCCATTTCTCTTCTCACTCACTCTTTGTGTCGTCGGTTTCAACAACACCAAGCAAACATCATCAGAACGAGTACTGTACTGTACCCGCAACCATTCACTCATCCACTAACCTTTATTCCCAAACTACAGAGATCACGCTAAATCCAATCCAATCGACCAATCCCTCCCCGCTCAACGGTCGTTATGGTGAGCCAGTAAGTCAGTCTTCCACAACATCGACTCTGGATGCACAGTCCACAGAAGTTGTCCTTTCTCGCTAGGAAGGGATTTAGAGGAAGAGGACGGCAGAGATCACCACAAACACAACCGTTACCCCAACAAAAAAAAAACTCGAGTCAATCAGTCACTCGTCTGCATCATCAACAACAACCACGGCAACTTCCTACACCCACGAACGAACCACGCAGAGGATAGACAACTGCCGTCAGTCGGTCATCGGGTAGGGACAGTGGTGGGGATATTGAACTGGCACTCTGGGCATTTCGGATTTTCAACTGTTTCTTTCATCGGTGGCTACCCGTTACTCCCGAATAATCCGGTTGTCGACTTTTTCCCTTTCGATACGGTCGGGAATTAAGGGCAAAAAAACACAAGAGAAGGAGATATTATACCCCTCATCCTTTGGGAAACGGTATCAAATCTTTTTTTTAAAGAGACAAATTTATATATAATTTCCTACAATTTTATTTAGGTATTGAAGCGAGCCGAAACCTAAGGACAACTTGGCCTGGGGGGAGGGGGTTGGGGCGGTTATTCGCTGTAGAAACTGGTTGGAGAAAATAAGAGCAAGGAGAGGGAGAGAGAGGAAAAAAGAAAAGGAAGAGTGGAGAGTCAGTCAGCGGGGCTCATCTTAATCCATCAGGTCCGTATGTGTCATGGTTCTCCATTCACTTTCTCTTTATTTTTGAACAAATCCTGCCCTTGGATCTATATCCTCGATTTTATATTGGTGTTTTTGAGGATTTCCTTTCTTTTTTTCGTCATTGATTGCGATGCGCAGCCTCATTTCACTTTGAATTTGCACACACCCCTGTCTCTAAGATCTATCCTTCCCCCGACAACGCCTTCCTGAGCCATTTCCAGAAGACAGATCCACGTCTGCCTGTCTGACTGACTTGCGCACTTTGTGTACTGTCCGTGGTGGGTGCGTGAAACGTTCGGACCTTCCCTCCCCGAGCAATGACCGTGCGCCTGGAAAGGATTGCTTGTACCCCCAACTCATTTATCTACTGTACTTCTTCATCTCAACTTTTTTCCTCCTTTTCCCTTCCCTCAAACCACCTTCATCATTTCTCGCTCGACAAAAGCACCAAAACTGACTGACATGGGAAAGTACAGGAGGAGTAGTAGATCGCTACAAACTTTAATTCAATCAGCGATCAGCCATTTCGTCCAATAATTCCCTCAACAAGTGCTATAGCATCGTGAGGGCTTTCTGGATGCACTTCGTCGACGGCCCCTTTCACAATGTGCTTGCCTGCTCCTCGCCGCCGTGCACCTCCTCCAGCACAGAAAGGTAAATCTCCTCCATCCTCATCTTCATCAGGCTCGTCCGCGGGTTCGGACCCACCCCCATCCCCTCGAAAACACCGACGAAGGGGTGCCATTACTACATCGACATCGAGTGATTTGCCCATTCGCGTAGCAAAAGTTCCGCCGGGTCAGCCACTGCGAAAAAGTGCGCCCCCGCCTGCGCGCAAGTCGTCGACTAGGAAAAGCTCAAGGGGCGGGTCTGTAGGTGGGAGTACAAATGGAAGTATTGCAGGGGGTCCAATATCGTCGCTTCCGCCCAGTCGGCGGTCGTCGACGAGAGGACGGGATCCATCGAGGTTAGCCCCGGCAAGTCCGATGGTAGGGTCTGGGGGAAGGTCGCCAGCAATGTCTACCCAGTCAACGAAGAATACCCCTACCCCAAGTCCAACAAAACGATCATCGTCACAACATAAATCTTCCTCGCGAAACAAATATTTAGAGACACCAAGCTCGCAACAATCAAGTTCAAACTCCACACCACTTCCATCACCACGAATTCCTCGGGAAAAAAGGGAAAAGTATAAAAGCAAGGGCGATATGGAAATAAGACCCGGGGACCGAGTTATCGCGGCAAGGGTCCCAGTGGAGGGTGGGGGATCTGTTTCCGGGTTGATGGTTGTTCGGTCCGGGAGCAACCGACGGGGAAGCGATAATGGGAGCCACAAGAGCAAGAGCTCGAAGGGTAGTAGTGAAGCTGGAGACATTCGACCGAAAAAGTCGGCAAAGATTGCGGCCGCTCCTCCTTCCCCGATCGGCCTCGGTATCACAATGGATAGCCTGATGTCTCCGCCCTCAAAAGTGGTGGAGAGAAGGTCGCGGGAGTCTGAGGTTCAGGCTCGCCCAGTAATACTTCCAGTTCCTCGGATATCTGTCGAAGCACCCCCTACGCCGGTAGTTACTCAATCGGCATACAAGGCCCAGGCTGTATCCGTTCCACAATCTCCAGCTGTAAGGCCTGCTCCTCCGGCCGCTACGGCCTCGGCGCCCACGGAAACTCCATCGACTCAGAAATACCCAATAATTGCAACACTGTCATATCCTACCCCAGATCAATTGGCATATAAACCGGTTGACCGGTCTCAAATCCCTACCGCAAACTTCCCCGGCAAGGCTACGGTTGCTCCAATTCTCACTCCCGTTGTGGCCTCGATACCGATCAAGGCCCCGCAAAATGCTCGTGCTCCGGTTATCATGGCCGCGCCGCCTGTCAAGCCACCACCGGCCACCAAAGTACCAGCTAGTCAGCCGCATTTAGCTAGGGCACCTGTGAGCCTTCCACCACCAGCTGCGAAATCTCAACCCCCACAAGCCCCGGCTGAACGGCCAACATCTATTGCATCATCAATCTCCTCGAGCACAACCGCATCCTCCTCATCATTATCAGCATCATCAACGGCGTCTGAGAAACCAACGCCTAGGCAAATCACCTACTCCCCACATCCAGTCTCATCCCCTGGCTCTTCCAGTTCCTCCTTAGTAAGTGTCTCTTCATCCAGCTCATCCTCGACAACCACCTCTTCTGCACACCCACGGCGTATCCCATCGCCAGAACCTATAGTCCCAGAGATGTCAAGTAGAAAGCCAGCATACTACAGGTATACACCAAAGAAGGACATCTCACAAAAGCGAATAATGGACTCCCCGGCATTCCCCCAAGGCGATGAAACGGTCAAATCCCGGAAACCCGCAGGACCCTGGGACGGAAGACCCGGCGCAGACCCACACCTCGGAGCCTACTACCGTACCGCCGAAGCTGAGAAGCTAAAACAGTCGAAATCTAATTTACGGGCGGGAGAGACATGGGTGGATGAAGCCAATTTGGCAAACTACTACAAACAGGCCGAAGCGCAAAAGCGTAAAATGGCGCTAGAAAAGATGAAGAAGGAGCAGGAGTATTCTGACAATGAATCTATAGCTTCATCGTCTATTGTCTCATCTGCAGCTTCATCGGAAGCATGGGTAGACCCAAACTTAGCGGGGTACTACCGCCATACTGAAGCCGAGAAAGGAAAGAAGAGACAATTGGAGCTCCAAACACCAAAGAAGCAACAATCAGCGGTAAGGCCAGGAGATGAAAAGGCTCTAAGAATCTACTCCTCTCCACCAACTTCCGCTATGAACAGCCACCACCCATCACCAAATATCCGCCTCCGACACGTCCGCGGTGGTCTACCCTCCCATTCCGTTCCCCCACCAGCGCCCACGCCCCCACCTCCCGACACCACAGACACCGAAACCCTCGGCGAGACACCCACTGAAAAGAAAACTGGACCTCCAGAGGGCGCGGCGGAAGCATGGTTTCAAGCTTCGATGGCAGCAAAGGGTGAGAGCGCGAGTGATTATTGGAACGCGTCGAGGTCGACTATTGAGAGCCCCGAGGAGGAGGTTGGAGGGGAGAAGGTGGAGTTTCCGGGGGGATTACCGCCAGCACCGACGCCGCCGTTGAGCCGGGAAGATACGCCTGCAGGGGCGGCGGGGGAGGGGTCATATTATTCAGCGGGGGGGTATAGGGAGGAGAGAAAGAAGGGTTATCGGAGGTGATTTTCATGATAATCGCAGACTGAGTTGGCGTCAGATGGTATATTACAACAGTTTGATTCCTTTTTCCTATTTTTTGGGGGGTTTATGTAAAATGCTGGAAGGGTGATGTGTTTTTTTCATCATCCCATTTTTCCTTTTTTTTTCTCATTCCATTCCGTCTTGTGTTGATTTCTGGATTATGCGGTTTCATTTGGATATATAGCGCCGTTGGTATTTCTATTCCCTTTTTTTCTCCATTTCCTTATTCTCTTCTACAATCGGTGGGGCGTGCGAAAGTAAAGATTTCTTTTCTTCCTTATTTACTTTTCTCGTCTTATTTCATTTTGCTATTACGATTGACGATGGGTACAATTATGGGATTATTGGTTGGTTGGGCTGGTTTGGGTAAGGTCAGGAGGCTAAGTTGGGATGGTATCATACCGGCATGTAAGGGGTGATGATATCTGGGTCGGTCTGTTGGTGCGAAGCTGGTGTTATGTCTTTTTTGTTTCATTATTTCCTTACTATCATGTTTCCATTCCTCATTTGCATCTCATCTCATCTCACCCGCATACCTCATTTCACGAACGAAAGAAAAAAAAAAACCTAAATACCAAACCATCATCATCGGGGACAGCGATACTGTATGTTATCAGACTGACTTTCTCTTTTTTTCTTTTCTTTCCTTTTTTCATTGACAAAAATTGGCGTCTAAGTAGCTGGCGCAGTTGTGGATGTTTAGCTGTTTTGTTTGTTTGTTTGAGGGTTGTTTTTTCCTTCAAAAACCCGAAGATGGGAGGCGGGCGGGCGGACCGAGAGGTAGAAATTGAGGTTTTGCTCGCCGAAGTATGATGAGGGGGGATGTAGTATAAATCTTGTGTTATGCACTGTAGTATACGAGTCATGAATTGAGAAGGGGGGGAGGGTTGTATATGGTGCTTTTTGTACAAGTATCGTGTTGGTGATATTACGGTAGTCCCGTTAACTTCTCTGCAAATCTACACTTTCATGAATCCTTTGATCAATTTACCCTCCAGCACCGCCGGCAATCATCGGCTGGGAACACACAAAGTTGGCAACTCAAAAACGAATACAAACCGCAGCATACGGAAGTGCAGTTACTTAAGATAGAATCAGACCATGACACACGTGTTAGCTCCAACCCGGCCCTATCAGAGCACGACAAGCAAGAACCGGCCATAACCAAAAGCTCTGAAACGGCGAGTGAGCATTTGTGAATATCATGCCGTGAGAGAGAATACTCAACCACCCACCCGCTTCTCACGACAAAACCTGCACTTTGACTTTGGATTGACAAAAATGCCGCAATTCTACTTAGATCCTCGCCCTCTTGCTACCACCCGGGCACCCGTACTCCCGCGTCGTCGCGGAGGGGTCTATAGTCCGTGGTAGCCCGAAGCTGAGCACGGTGAATCGCCATTCGGCAATCTGAAGTCTCTTGAGAAGTCCACTTTTGGATATCTGCGAAGACAAAACTCTCTGCCCCCCGCCCAGTGTGTTGGGAAAGATATCTGCTGGCGAGAAGGGGGGGGGGTGGGTGGATATGTAATTTTGGTAGCAGAGTAGGGTGCAGTTGTGTACGGGTTGTTTTGTAGGGCGGCTGGGGGGCGGTTCGTAGTGTTTATTTGTCTTGTTTGCTATTAGGGGGGGGGGTGAGGG
>ML120361.1:1045706-1117088 GCA_003788595.2 Choiromyces venosus 120613-1
CTTAGCAGGTATAGAGAGAGAGGTGGTTATCGTAGTTATAAAGAGGATCATTCCATCTCACTCGCTGTGGCAGTGTTTCAAGTTTGCTGATGGGAGGATTCTTTTTCTTTCAAGATTTTTGTTCCTGTCCCCACCTCAGCTCGCCCCCATAGTCAGGAGTGGTAGTAGTTGTTGCTTTTCATTGTCTCTTTTTATTCTTGTATGTTTTTTTGTTTTTTTTTTTTTCTCAGGGGATTTTTGCTTCGTTATCGAGTGAGCTGGGGAAAAAACTGGCGGGGGCCGCATGTGGCATTTCGGGGGTACTGTGCCTTGATATAAATACCTGGACTGTTCATCGTTCCTGTTGATTGAATAGCCTTACTGACTTATCGGATAAGTCTTTACAAAAAACTGTACGCTCAGCTATCATCTCCGAGCCTTGGAGCTAACATCGCGCATTGCTACGGAATTTGTATCAGCGAATGTGCGCGGAAAGATGTCCTGGAAATTAAAAGTAAGAGGTGGTGTTTTCGTTCATTCTCGGTACCGGTCTGTAGGGTATATCCAGATCTCGAAATGAGGGAAAAAGATCATTGGTAGAAAGAATGGTTCAGCGGTGAATGATAAGAATATTAAAAAATGCAGTGCAGTGAGGGGAAAAAGTAAATTGGCATGAGTGTGCAGGAGTTTATGGTACTGTACTGTGACTACCTTGCTCAGCACTAGATGTTGTATTGAGAGTAATACTTCCTTCCCTCGGATACTTTGTTGCTCAGCTCCCTGCCGGCAGAGCCTTCAATGCCCAGACCTAAGAATTTAAACCTCCTGGAGGGTTGCCGGGGCGTGGTTTCTCTTATCGTATATTAATCGATACGGTACGCTCTCTCAAGGTATGATATCCCGTGGTTAACACGTCCGAGATCATTTCACCAAGACAAAACCTACCATACTCGTATTATTATAGACCGTTTTTTTTTTCCCGTCTTGGGTAAGTAAAAGTAAGAGTGTCCTGAGAGAGGGCCAGCGGATTAAACATAAAGTAGGGTAAAAGTGTGATGTGGATACTGTTCTGTAGGTTATCGGATAGTTAGATCGTTCTGGTAATGTAAAGTTTATCTAGAAGAGAGGTAGGAGTAGGCAAAGGCAGGTTACAGGACATAAGCATGATACCCCATGTACCATAATTTAGCAAAGCGGAAACAATACCCAGCTTCAGTCTACCATCACGGCTAAGGTCACAGGTGTTTTCACCACAGTGTGAATACGGTATACAAAGTACTTGTGCAGCAGGCTACGCCAACCCTCAAAACAATATCCTTAATACACTGTATCATACCTCCCAACGACATCGCCCCCCCCCCCACATATAACGGCCGTCAAAACTCAGATACCACCATTACATCCAACCAAACATCACACAACCCAGCCAATCAAAATCATAAAATACCCCCCCCACCTTTCAACGATCCCCAGACAATATCCCACAACGTCCGCGGTACGAGCGCTCCCATGCGTAAAGGGGGGGGGGGGCAAATTCCAACAACCTCAACCTCACCCACACCCAACACACGCGAAACCCAACTCCACGGCACGACAACTCCAGCGAGAGAAGATGCAGGGATATACGCCATCCACTCACAAAGCCACCACGGCGTTGGAACTCACTTTCACACAGCCATACAATATATACACCCAGTCCAGAAACGTCTATATACCATGCTAACTAACTCGTGTTGTCATTTTAAAAAAAAAAAAAAAAACGGAAAAACCACCCCCCCCCCCCCCCCCCCTTTGAAAGATTTATATAACACGGGATCAACAAAACAAAACAAAACAAAAAAAAAAAAAAACTAGTTTTTCCCCGATTTTCACTCGAAAGCACAAAAAAGTCTACAGTATCATAAGTCAAGAAGAAGAAGAATATATATTACAATCCCCAACTTTTTTTTTTTTTTTTTTTTTTTTTCCTTTTCCAAAAAAAGTTCCGAGCTTTCTTCACCCAAGTTCCAACACTGGCTTTTTTTTTTGCCCGGCCGTTGCATCCTCCTACCAGTGCTAAATCACCCAAACTACACCATCTCACGCCCCCCCCCCCCCCCCCCCCCCCAAAAAAAAAAAAAAAAAAAGAAACCCGAGTGAGCAAACGTGTAACAACTACAACACGTGCACTCTATAATAACCCGCACATCATGGATTGGCAGACCGATAGATAGATGCTTGGTTTGTGAGTACGCTACGGTAGGTTATGCCCCTCCAACGCAAGCACAAGAAGCAAAATGGTAAATTAGAAGAGAGAAGGAAAAAAAAAAAAAAAAAAAAAAAAGAAAAATGAGACAATAGGTTTTACGTGATTGGTTGGTCCGCCCTGCATATTTCCAGCTAGTGAATCTGTTTGTTGGGTTGTGTTTGTCGACATTGTTGGTATCATAGGTAGGTATGATAGGTGGGGGACTCGTGACGGCTGGTAGCGAGACATAGTGCGTCACTAGCCATCTATCTAGCTACATAGCTGCAGAAGCCTGAGTTGCGCCTGGAGAGAGAGAGAGGGGGGGCGAGTGAGCGCTTGTGACGACAAGTACGAAAGACTTCACATCCAACTACCCACAGTATATAATACACAACCCAACTACCCTCCACAACCATACTATATCCTCCCCCTCCTCCCACCACCAAAATGCTATCCTACAATAAAATCAACTTAACTTAACCTATTACAGTACATCACACTCATTAATTACCAACCAATCACCCAACCAACCAAGTATCCACCCAACAAAAACAAATTAAAACATCCGGAAAAAAAAGAAAAAAGCAAGACACAATCAACCAGTTAGATTACCCCATGCTACCGCAGGACACCGTTTTTTTTATATGATAGATCAATCAATCAATCAATCACTCGACTAACCAATTCAAACATGATATGTGAAAGAAGGAAGGAAAATGAAAATGAAGAGGTGAAAGAAGAAAAAATAAAAAATAGAAAAGACACATCAAGAATGGAAAATATGCTTTTTCCCCCTGTTGATCCCTCTTCCTTCCCTTCCGTTCATCCATCCATCCGCCCGTTACCATGTATTCCCCCGCCTCCTCACTTGCCCCCACTAACATCCAAACAAGTCAAATTAAGCGTGAAATGAAGAAAGATGAAGAGAAATGGTATCTATCGACAAGGAGGGGCCAGTAAAGGAAAAGAGCAAAATAAATAGTTAAAATAAACCCCTCCTTAGCATAAAACAATAGGGCCTTTGCAAAACCCATAAACTTTGAACAATCCGGTGTAAGACCTCCAAGACAGAAACGTCGATTACCAAAAAAAGCATACCCAAACGTGAAAGTTTGCGATGAATACAAGATAAATCCCGGGTATAAAAGAACAGAAAAGAGCAGACCTGCAATACATTGGGTATTTAGGAAATAAAATAAAAAAGTAAATGAAGTTGAAAAAAAAAAAAACACTCCAAATCGCCACGCTGGATAAATAAAATACCCCGCACCTGCCAGATGAGAGACGAAACAAAACTAATCAAAAGAAATGAAACAAAAATTCAAAACTCCTGGGCTCCAACCTATTCTCCAAAACTTGTGATAGTCCTGAATTAACCACGATTCTCGTTGCTATTATCCACGTTGATTTCCCCCGTCAATGTACCATCGTCGGGCACCATTGTTCCTGCCCTCCCTGTGCCAAGATCTGTACCACTTGGTTGGGTTGCTACGGCCCGACTGACCACCTGAGTCACATCATCCGAAGTCACTAGGAGATGTAGTAAATCCATCCGATTGGTTTCAGGCTTCACTTGTGCCGCCTCACTCGGCCGGCGGCTTTCAGGGCCAGAACTCTCAGAACCAGAGGCATCCGACAATTTCCCACGCTGGACAGCTATAGGATGAAAATACATGGTTGAAATACTCGGGAGCTGCGCATTCTTTCTCCTACTAGATCCCGGTGATCCAGTTTCGTCCGCTTTTCCATCTCCCTCGTTATCAGAATCCTCATCGTCGTCCTCATTCTCACTATTGTCGAGTTGATGGTTTCGGTTACGGTCCTCAACAGCAATATCTGGTTGAACGTCCATGTGCTCGTATCCCCCTTGTAAATCTACCAATGGCATAGAAGATGAGCCAAGCATTCCATGCCCCGTCATGCCCACATCGTAGCCGCCGGACGGTCCAAGAGTGGTTGGCATTGGATCCATGCTAGATCCCACATCCACGTCGGTGTGAGGGAGGTACAAATTAGGAAATCCACCTTCCTCCTGAGCAATATCGTACAGGATCGTGCTATGGTCTGCAAATGCGGCTTCGTAAAAGCGCTCAGGAACAGTATAGGCAAAGCCAGTGAATGATAAAGCCTGTTGGCCGGTCATGGGTTGCAGAGGTTGGTTGATGGCATCCGAATGAGGCTGCAGGTCGTACATTTCCGCATCAATTGGGAATTGGAACATTGGATATGACGAGATACTATTCAGTTCCTGGCTCCCAGTCCCTGAGTCCGGAGATGGAATCATGTCGTTCCTTAAACGGCCTGATGGTGGTTGAGACATGTTTCTCTCCAAAGCCCTGCAAGACTTCCATAGCTTCTTGTAAATCCCCTCCATCGGTTTCCAGTATTTCCTCAATTCCTTCAACCAAACTAGCCCAGTGAATACCCTCTGCTTTTGGGCCCCAGCCCCAGCGTGTTCCCCCTTGAGTTCCCTTGCTCTTATCATGGAGATCTCGCAGGCATCCGATATGGCTTGCCCCAGGAAAGGCGCATTGACAACCAAATTTCGACCCTTGTCAAGTGCCTCGGTCTTCCGTTCGTGGACATGCGACATTATAAGTAATACGGCATCTGCGTGAACAAAAGTCTTTCGTATGCTTTGTATAACCTTATTGTTCGGGCCGACTTCACCGGCTAGGTCTGCCGGATTTCCCATTGACCGGACATATCTATGCACATATGCCATGGCAGTGTGCCACATGACGTGCATCATAACAAAAGCTCCTGCAGTGCCCACCTCAATTTGACCAGCAAGGTTCTCATTCGAATACTGAAGACCAGTTGGCAATGTTTTCCTCCAAGTTTCCAAACTTTCAATCAGCTGCCGGAATTCGGTATCTTTATCCCGATTGACCTCAAATGCGGACATGTGGATCTGTTTCAGAATATTGCCCCATATTCCAACAGCTCGGACAAGAAACGCCATTGCTCCCATGTAAGCGGTTCCAGATGTGCGGCAATAGGGGTTCGGTCCCAGAAGGTGCTCAGTGATAACAGACTTACCCTCATTGAATGACGGTTGGTTACAGGGAAGCTGGATATGACAGTCGTGATCTTGCGTGAGGAAAGGTCGGGCTACACCATAACTGTTCAATCGCTACATTTTATGCTTATCAGTATCATAGAGGCTAGGGTCGGGGAGACTAAGGCAACTAACATCCATCAAATAGTAGGACCAATAGGTTCTCCGCGATACCTCCCTAGCTACAGCTGTTTGAGCACCCTTTGCTTTCCCATTCTCCAGATTCAAGTTCAAAGCAGCACCCATTCTGACCGCCATACCAGCAAACATCCATGCTTTATGTCCGTTATTGCTCCCAAAATCATGCAACCCCATATGGACCATACTTTGAACGACCTCAACATGATTGTTGTCATAATTTTTCAAGATCTCCTCCCTTGCTAGGACTGCATAAGTTTCCCCAGACTTTGACAATGTTGGCGAGAATCTTGCTGAGACAGCACACAATGAAAAGAGTAGAACAGGAAGATGTTTATCCATGTTTTCCTCAAATGTCTTCCTATGCAAAAATGCGTATGTTTGAGAATACACATACGTGAAATAGACCTCAACCAGGTGGTCCAATTGTTCACGGTTAGGGAGTAAACAGTGTCTCGAATCCTCGCTCATCAGTCGTGGTATCGATGATAAAGGTGGGGTATCCACTATCAATGGCGTCGAGCTCACTCCCTTCACATTGTTTCCATAGATACCAACGCTCATGCCATAGGGAGCAGTTTCAAGTCCAGCGTTTGACACCGACGTAGAGGGAGAAGCGGAAGCATATGAGTGTGGAGGAGTTTCTGTTCCAACACCCACGCGCCCCCCCGGAACACCATACCCAGAATATTGCTCCGCCAGTTGTCTAGAATGATACCGTCTTGACATTTCAGGCGGAATATTATCATCCTCCATATCATTTGATGGAACAACCCCTGCGTCTGGTGTTGCAAACATTAGTTTCTTTTCTCCCTGTATCGGAGTTGTCTGTGGCCGTGGCTGCGGGTGTCTTGCGTGCATCACTGGATTTTCCACGGAACGATTCGACGTGGGGATTGTAAGTTCTAGTGGTTCAGTAGAAAATGAGCTTCCCCTCGATGATTTCCCACGTTTAGGAACAACACTACCCCCTCGGCCATCCTCTGAGGCTTTGCGTTTCCTAGAACACATCTGACTACTGCCAACACCATTTGGGGGAATAACTCCTGGAGAGGCAGAGCTTCCCGGGATATTGTCATGGTCCGAGTCCTTCTTTTTCTTTCCTCCAGAGAGTTTCTTGGAGTTTTTCCGGCTTGGTTTCTCCTCCCTTCTGATTGTCTTAGTAAATAATTGAAACTGAGGAAGCGTGTGATCAAAACATAAAATAAGAGACTCACTGGTCTTGACTGCAAGGGATCTTCATTTTCACACAGTGTTGGCACTTGGTTTCATCCTGCTCACTCTCACTGTAGGATGCCACGGATAACAGTTAGTGAAGAACCAAAGTGTGGACAGAGGTATAACTTTTGCTGCGGAATTCAAGGCAAACATTGGCAACTTACACACACTTGATCTTCTTTGTCCGGCAGCTGGCGCAGGCCTTCGGTAGCCTTTGCCTAGCTTTGCCAGCAGAGGTGAGCCCCCATTCTGGGAACACAGATAGCCCATCCTTCGCCACCGGCAAGAGTTTCCTTAGGCACTTCTTTCCAGTCCCCATCTGCCAGCCTGGAGGTATCTCATTTTCCACCCCAAGGGGCAGCACATCCTCCTCATAATGCTGCCTTCCGTTGCTGTCAGTAAAAACCGGCCCCCCTCTTTTCTTACTCCCATCCTTTGCGCTCTCCGTGCTACCAGCTGAATCCATACTGTCCCGCCGCACTCGTTGAATAACATTTCGAGTAGCTGTTGGGCTGATACTCCCAGTCCGCGACATGGTTTCTACCTTTATATCCTCTTCATCTGTGTCGTCAGGAATTGAATCATGGCCATTTGATTGGCCATGTAGACGACCATTCAACATATTTGAATTTCTGCGAGGGGATTGTTCCCGAGGCTCCATAGGGGGGCCACGCTTCTGAGCTCCCAACTGATTTGGGGCCGTAGGGTAGCCATGGTCTTCTGAATGACGCCGCTCAGAATTATGACTATCTGCATAACGATAGCCATCATCTCTGGGCGGAAACTGATAACCGCGCGAAAAATGACCGCCAGCACTAACACTGCCACTATCATTCCTCATTGGCGTAACCTTTGATCCAGGAGATAACGGTGAACTCGAAGGATAGAAAGAGTTTTGATGATTTACCGGGGTTAGTGATCCATATGGATTGGTTACCCGACCCCCCGAATCAGGACGTATATCCAGACCGGAAGGCCTTCTAGCAGAAACTGACGTATTGAGCGGGGAATATCGAGCTGACGAGTCATGATTGGGCTCCACAAACATTACCCGGTCAGACGAAAGGTGAATATTGTTGGAATGTTGGTGTTGATGGTGCCCGTTCATGGCTGGGGCGGGCATAGATGGAACTACCCTGGCGGAAGAAGAGGTTCTTGTACCCAAAGAAGCTGGTAAGCCATTGGTTGTAGGTAATTGACTTACTTGAGGAGTTCGAGGGGAACTCGGATACTGATTTGGTGGAGATGGTGCAGCGGCGTTTGGCTCAACAGGATTAGGATTATGTGGCGGACGATTATAGGATGGAGTTGTCATACTATAAGGAGGTGGATGTGTCATATTGTGAGGGTGGGCGAAACTTGGATCGTGGGAAGAAGTAGAGTGTTGTCTTGAAACAATGGGCCGTGTTGATTCCCACCCGTGTTGTGTTTGCTGAGGGGAGAATTGCGGATTTAGATGAGAAACGTTGTGCTGAAGATGACGCGGTTGATCATGATCGCCTGTAGGGCTCGAATACTGCCCCTGGAAATATGGCGGCCATTTTTGGGCAGCTGTAGCAAGCGAACCATTTGGATAAGCAGTTCTAGGAGTCGAAGAGGGAGCATCCGAATAATGATAGTGCTGCTCACCAGAGTTGTGACCATTCATAACCCTTTCATCTATCGATCCATGGGTTTGGGGAAGGGATGGATCGTTGGGGTGATTATATGAAGCAGCAATAGATTCGTGGATGACTGGGTGTACACCATTTCCATCAGGAACTGGTCGTTGAGGAATCTGAGCAGCGGGGACATAAGGATGTGGGTTGCGGCCGCTAGTCTCCGACATCGAGAAAGGCGCTTACTTCCCGACCTCTTGAAGGGACGAGGTTTAAGTTAAAAACAAACTCAATAAAGATCGGATGAAATGATGACAAGTGAACTATCTTAGAATGGTGCGCGGGGAGGGATGTGATATGGGGTGGTGTGGGGAGAGCCTGAAGGGTAGGGTTGCTTGGGGGGGCGGAGGGAGCAAGGCAAGGCCAAGGTAAAGGGTATAGTAGGTGAGTAGAACATATATCCAAAACTTAGGAACAGAGGGGGGGTAAAAGGGTTCGGGAAAGGGCACAAAGTGCTTAAAGAGTAAGAAGCTTTTTTTTTCAGAGGAGCAAGTGTGAGGTGAGAGAGCCGCAACCAGGCCAAATATAACCTTGAGCTTTCTTCAAATACCCTGTCTAGAATGGTAACTTGGCTGGTGGAACCAAAGGAATACCCCAGGAGTTACCGAGGAGGTCTTTTACGAAAAGGAAAAAATAAAAATAAAAATAAAATAAAAAGGGTTGTGTGTGTATCGGGGAGACAAACCTTGGATTGTGTGATCCGAGCACAAATATATGACGCTAGCCTACAATCTGGCAGAACAGGCCGTCGTGCTTGTTGTGGAAGTAAAATGAACTGAAGGCGGGTGATGATGGTGATATATCAGGCACTCCTGGTCATTCAGTTGTTGACCATACAATAACGAGGAGTTTTTTTTTTTTGAGTGGATAGTTGTGAAATATATGTATAGTTGGTATGTAATAATTGTAGTGAAAAAGTAGAGAATAGCGGCAACAAGCAGATCAAATGTAATAAGAGTAACACTTTGGTGGAAAAAATTTTGTTCAAAATGGTAATGGCGCAATTATGCAAAGGCGAATTAACGCTTTGATCTGATGAAAACAAGAGATTATTCGCAGCGAAGTAGTAGCAGTGGTTTGTGTTGTTGTAGTAGTAGCAACAGCACTAAGTGTGGATAGGCTGCGGGCGGGGCGGGTGGGCAAGTGAATTGGGGGGGGGGGGTGGTTTGGGATCGAATTTGATCCGCTGGTAAAGCTTTTCGTTTCCAAAAAGATTTTGACCGAACGAATACTGTATGTGTATTCCTTTTTTCTATTTGTCCCGAGTGCTGTGCTAATAGGAGAAAAGACAACGCAGTTGTTAGCTTGAAAATATAACCTATGCTTTCCTCCCCCTTCCTCCTCTCCCCATACATTTGAATGTAAGAACAAATGATAGGTAGAAAGTAAAAGAAGGAGTATTAGATGAGGAAATAAATATGGGTGGAGTAACTCACTACTTGACTAGTTATAGTCGAAGTAGGCCCTCAATAAAATACCCCGACCCTTTCCAATAGACCAAAGTTGATTGGCGGGGAACCGGACAAGTTCAGTGGCAACAGTTGAGGCCAGTGGCCCCAGTCAAAGAGAAGGTGTTTGAGGTCGTGAGAGTGACTTTGAGGCTCTTGAGAAACAGAAAGTAACAACTGCAAGCAAGCAAGTAAGTAAAGTAAGTGACAAGAAGCGACGGCGGCGGCAGTCGTCCTTCCTCCCGGTAGTTGGACCGGCACTGGGTGCGCCTGGCGTTCGCGAGAGCAGCAAGCAGGCCTGATCGGATATTTCTAGATGCGATAAATCTGTATTAACTTAACGACGTGATGGTGATAGATTGTGAACACCCACCTGCAAACCCCGGATTGCTCTTTTTTGAAGAGGAGGGGGCCGTCTTTTCTCTTCTCGCTTCAAAAAAAAAAAAAGATGGTCGATGCACCACCACTAAAACCACCACCAACCTCTACCAACTCTCACCACGGACCGACCGACGATTTGACTGACTGACTGATTTCTGACCCTTGACTTTTTTCCCACTGAACCACAACCACCACCACAAATTTTCCTTCTTCTATTCTAACCCCCGCGAAGATAGGGTAGAGTAGTAGGAGGAAGAAGGGTCTGACAATGAAATAAAATCACCACGGGAAAAATGAAAGGAAAAAAAGAGATACGAGTGAGGAAATAAAGTTAAGAATAATGCAAAAATCGAATAAAAAGATAAAAATAAAATATTGTGGACGAGCTCCTCCAAAATAAAAATAAGAAATAAAAAAAGAGGCGGATCGCCAGAAAGCGACCGCACTTGACGTGCGAGCTCGCGATGCTCCGCTCCGCTTTTCTTCTATCTCAATTCCTTCTACCCACAAAAAGGAAATAAATAAAATAGGGGTGGGGGAGGGTGATATGAATCTCTGTCGTAAGTCGTAATCCGTTCCTTCAGGAAATTCAAGAATGACTGCGATATCCAACACTGCAAAGATCCGCTAGCTCTCAAGATCTTTTCCCTCTTCACTTCTCTTGTCTTTGTCTCTCTCGATTTCTCCCTCTCTCCCTCACACTCTCTCTTCCCTCTCTCCTAAGGAAAAAAATATATATATATACCTTCAAGGAAAGAAGGACCAACTGTCAGATAGGGAATAGAAGGATAAAAAATTCACACACAGATGCAACACAACACGATGATATTTTTTCACCCTTCACTTTATTCACGGAAGCGAAAAAGCAGAAAGCCTGTCTTGTCGATCGAACGTTAACGAACTAGTTTGCTTTTCCAGTCAGTTTCTCGCTACTTGAGGTTGCACAGGCCAGGCCCCAATGTCTTTCGGCTATTTGTTGCTGGTGAAGGGTAAAGGTTTAGTTAGAGAGCGGTGCTTGCTGATTCTGATGGCCTTTGGTGCGAGTGTCTCTCTCCCCCTCTGTACAGTACAGTACTTTCTTTTTCTCACTGGCACTTTTTTTTCTTTTTTCCACCCTCGTTTCTCGGTCTAAAAACTTCAATATCTTCTTTGCTTCTCGCCCGTTCAATCCTTTTTCCTTCACTATTTTTCTCCAAGTCTCAGTCCCTTCCCAATCCACTTTTCTCACTCACTCTTGCTCGAGGCGATGATGATGATGATGATGATGAGGATGCAGGAGGGTCTACCGTATGATAGCAGCAGGTCGGAACTGTAATGGTCCGTTCGCGACAGAAAACGGGGGACGTGATAATTGCTTATGCAGTGACTAGAACGTTCACACTCTTCAAACCCCTCCCTCTTAACCCCCCCTACCCTACCCTACCCTACCTCATCAACATCCCTCCCCCCTTTCACTCTTTTTCACCGGGCGCTTTGGTGCGGTACAGCATGTTGCCCACCGTCTGTCTCTCGGGGCGGGCTGTTCCCACACCTTCTCTCAACCCCTCCTCGCTCCCTACACCCCCCTCCCGAAACTCCCCACTGCCCGGTATACATAACTCGTACAGTATGCCCAACTTTGGCATTAATAGGGTTATGTCCATCTCTCTTTTAGCTCGTCAGTTACCCTTTTCCCTCTACCCTCCTTTTTGTGTCCCCCACCGTCTCTTCTTACGGTACCTCGGAAAGAGTATTTTGCTTCCATTATCATACCTTTTTTACCACTACAAGTTTTTAATCTTTGCATCACCCAAACAATCTCATAATCCCATGTTGTGGGCGCTGGGCAATCTCATCCTTCCGAAGGCGCAAGAATTACATATGCACAAGGCGAGTGCACAAGCACACAATCGCTAGGTATGTCCCGAATCAAGCGACCCCTGCTCGCCTCGTCTGATGAAAAAAGCGGGCTTTATCCATACCGGTACCCCGTAGCTTCATGCCTACCCACCATCCCGAGTTACGGAAACACTGTTGCAGCGAGAATGAAAAGGAGGGTAAGGAGAGGAGGAGGAGAAAAAATTCTCAAAAAAGAAAGGAAAAGGGCAAGAAACCAGAAAAAAACAAAAACACAAGGAAAGCTTGGAGTTGCTCCTAGCGGCACGGTTTGTATTACCAGTTTTTGGCGTAGGTAGCCGTCCAAACCCGAACAGTGCGGCCACGAGTTTACGCTACCGTACTGTTTATTTTTCCTTATTTTTTTCATTTCGCCTACACCGGCCTAGTGAATAAAATGTCATACGGAAGAAGCCCTCCTCCTGATCTTACTGATCTTTCTCCGTTCTGAAAGAGTACGATATCGTACTAGTACGGTGAAAGTATTTCCTTTCTTTCTTTCTTTTCTTTTTCTTTCTTTTTCCTTTTTTTCATTTTTTTTTTTTTCAAACTCATCTCAATGATTTCACTTGCAACAAAGGATTTAATAATATTGAACTGGGACATACTAACATCCTAACTTACATACATAACAGACAGGCAGGCAAGCAGTGGAAGAAGGTTGTGTGTGAGAATTGGATTAATGATGGTGTTTACTAAATGGTTCAGTTGAAAGGAATCGCAAGATGGCCCCCACCTTGATATCCATAAGGAAGCGGGTCCCCCAATAAGGCTCAAACTCGCGTAAGTGAAATAAATGAGAAAAATGAAAAGAAAAAAAAGTCCCTGGCGCATACTCGCACTGGGTTTGGTTTCCTCCAAAGTGAAAGAGTGAAGCACCAGTGGGTTCATATGAGAGTTTTTTAATACAGGTAAAGTAATTTATATCTCTCGTTTTTTCTCCTCTCTGTATCTTCCAAAAACTCAAATGTCAGTTACGATATGAGGGCCAAGAAATATATCTCAGCATACATAATCGGTTAACGGTATACGATAAGAGGAAAGAAGAAAAAAATGCGTGAAGATAAAAAATTAGTGGAGAGATTAGAGCCATGATACGGGCAGCTGGTAAGGTAAGGAAATAAAAAATAAAAAGTGAAATAGTGAAAAGGAAAAGAAGAAAAAAAATACTAATTCAAAATAATAAAAAGATTTACAAAAAAATGATACTCGAGTAGAGCAAACCACCTGGATATTAAGAGTGGGGGAAAATTGGGGTACGTGGTTGCAATTGCATGGTCGATCATCATGTTCAATTGTAACCGCATGCAGTCCGTTTCCTCCAACCAGTCTTCAAGCTTTCCAGAAAGAGAAACATCGCATTTCAACAATCACCATCACCCATAACTTCAAAAGCTTCAATGGAAGAAGAGAAAGAAAAAAAAAGAAAAAAAAGAAAAGAAAAAAAAAGAAAAAAAAGAAAAGAAAAAAAAAGAGGGAGAGAAAGGGAGAGGGAGAGGGAGAGATTCCCAAATACTGAGCGAGTAGTATGTACAATTATGCCATCGTGCCTCTCTCTTATCCCCCCACCTTCCGAGTTCCATTTCTTTTCATCTATTCAATCCCTCGCACCATTCCCAATTACCAAGAAAATAAACCTTTGACGTACCAGTACGGTACTGTAAGTTACGAGCACAGTACGGGTAAGGATAGAGAGAAGGAGGGAAGGGGAAAAATGCATCATACCCAAAAACTACAACCATCGTACCATCAGATTACACCTAAAAAAAGGAAGGGAAGCACAAGCAGACACCACACCTGCACAACCACCCACCTGCATACATACATATATCCCCCAAAACCTATTCGCAAAGTAAAGAAATACCCTATTCCAGCAGAGAGTAAGATAAAAAAAAAACGCCCCAACGAATTCCCTATCAACGAATGCATAAACCACCACCATCACTCACTCACTCCTACACTCACACTACCCACATGATTTAACCACCCACCTGCCTGCACGAACACTATTACGGGACCACCACCCACAAACGCGGTTATTTGAATCACATCCATGACCCTACCTACCTACCTACCTGCCTGCCTCCATCCCTCCACTCCTCCCTTCCTTCCTTCATTCAATTCAATATAATTCATGCTTGTAGTACTTTACATGAACTGTGCGCTTGCTTGCTTGCTTGCTTTATCGCTCTACTCTACTCGTACGGTACATACATAGTATCATACCATCCACCCAACCCCGAATAGATGTACAATGCAGTACTTAATTAACCTACCCTACCCCAAGCTAAACCAAACTTAACCTAGCCGCAAAGTACTTGCCAGCTTTCCCCACAACTCACCTTTTTTTTTTTTGCTGAACCAAACTTCCTCCCCATCCCACCAGGAGCCGAAACGGGAAGTTAGACGCTATGATTTTAGCCTCGAGTGCTCGGCTGTGTTACCGTACTTGGTTCTTAGCGTTGCGTAAGTGCGTGCGTGCCCGTGAAGTGAAGCTTAGTTAAGTGTAAGGGTACTCCGTAGGTACGGTAGGTTAGGTAGGGCGGGGTATCATTATCATACTGTGCAGTAATTAGGGGTGTTCAATGGGGACAATCGGGATGATGTGATGGGGTTGTAGGGTTTGGGGTTTGGGAACAGACGGGGGAACGGGGAAAGGGTTGGATAGACTATGTATGCAGGAGTATGATATGACTACTTGTACCATACCGTACAGTCGGTACCATAGGCGCTCTTACATTTCCGTAAGATACCGTAAAAAACCGAAATGATTGAGAATCACGCAAAGACGTCCAGAATTTCCCCCTTGGGATTAAGGGGAGAGAAAACACGGCGAAAGGATTGCCTTTCAGCCCTCAGCTGAGACAAATAAAAAAGGGAGAGGCAAACAAACCTTGCCAGGAGAGGCAAATCCAACGTCCTAGCGAGATTCTCAATTATTTCGGTTTTTACGGTATAAGTTTTGGCGCTGGCTGTTTTCTGGTGGGAAGGTGGAAGAGGGGGGGGATGTCAAGACCCGATATGGAGGTAAGTTACAACACAATTGAAAAACAAAAGGGAAACACTACGGTATCTCTAATCTCCATCGTGGTACAGTGCTACGGTACGGTAGGTATCATAAAGAGTTGTTTTGTTTGAATGAACAGCTGGAATGCAGTTATCCAAAAATGTTTTGCAGGCAGGTATGATACAGTAGGCTTTTTTTTTCCAAAAAAAAAGTTTACGGTATGACCTGAGTGCGGGAAGGACGAAAGCTGTTTTCTTTTTTTCTTCCTTCTTTCCTTCCTTCTTTCTGCTTTCACCTTCCTATTGCTTGCTTGATATCATAGGCTCCTACCGTACTGGTATCATACTAACATTCCGTAGTGTAGCTCAGGTACTTGCGGTATAGTACTAGTTGGTTGGGTAGTTGGTTGGTTGGGTTGGGTTTGTCCCGGGATACAATAACTACGGTACATACAACTGACTGATAAACATGCCCGTTGTAGGTTTATTCCAAGCGTATAGACTCGCACAGTACCATACCGGTAGAACTTCAATCGTTACATTGGTTACACTGCAAGCCATTCACACGGTATCTATCTACGGTATCTGTCAAAACGTAGTATAATACTGGACTGGACCTGCACCGATAAAAGTAAGAGACTTTGTGTGCCCTTTTTATTTTACTTTTTGAATTGTCGCAATGATAACTGTACGGTTCGGGATACCGTGCGGTAAGTAAAGTACTTACAAGTGCGGTAGACGGGCAGGATAAGACCACAGATAAAACAAAACGGAAAAGAAAAAAAGAAAAAGAAGGAAAAGAAAAAAGCACCTTTTTTCTATGTTTTCTTCTTTTCTTTTCTTTTCTTTGCCTCTTCCTTCCTTATCCCTATGCCGTTCTTTTAGAAAAGCAGGCTGGTTATGGAAGGATTGGGAAGGGTTCCCTGGACTTGATTCCAGCGGGGATGCCACGAGGTTTATTCCACCTGGAACATGGGACGGGGGGCTCTGTGAGGAAGGCAGAATAATCCAGAAACCCACTTTTTTTTCTTCTTCCCTTTACTTTTTCCCCTCTCTTCTCCCTGCCTCTCTTCCTTGTTATCATACCGCCCCCCCCTTCCTCCAAGCATTACTGTACTCTACTGCACTGAGCTCATACAATTCGGTATGATACGATAGGTTAGGGCTACCGGTATGTTGGGCAACCCCTCTGGACTTGCGGGTATACGCCCAAGACACTGTTTTACGAAATTCAAAAGCGACAAAAAAGAAAAAACAAAAAAACAAAAAACAAAACAACATACTTGCACCCTACCATACCGTTACAGCTTGATGCACTTGCCCTCACCTTCATGTCACGTTGGTGAATTGCCTTACTGTACGGTACAGTTACCGTACTTGTGTTCCCATCTCCACCACCAACCTCCCCTTCTCCCCCATCTTACTCCACTCCCTACCCATACCCACCGCCCCTCAAAAGCTAGTTATTTATGCCTAAAAGCTACGGTACGGTACCTACCTACCTACATACCGTATCTAACTGTCCGATCTACCTCAAAATTTCCACCATCGCAACAGTACAGTATCACCTGAACCACTGCTACAGCTACAGCTCCCTCTGCAAAAAAAAAAAAAAAAGGAACTTCCATTTTCGAACGAACTATTCGTGAATCCGTCCCGAAGTCAGAGACATGCATGCTAGTAAGAGGCGGGCGGGACCGCAACTAGAAAGGTTTGTTTTTTTTTACTGTAAAAAGAAAAAAAAAAGAAAGTATTTGGAAGAGGGAAGGGAAAGAGAAAAGGAAAAAAAAAGGAAAAAAAAAGGGCTGTCATAAGCATAATGTCTTTGGAAACAAATGCAGATAGCTTATGCAGCGAGCGTTAGGCGCGCTTGGCAATGCTTTCTACAGTTCGGGGTAGGAAAATCTGATGATGGGAAGGAAGAGAGAATGATAGAATGCAAGAAAAGCAGTGCACAAATACTGTAAAACACAGCGATACCATTTCGCCTCTTTCTATTGAACGATTGGGATGAGGAGGGGAGGCGCAGGAATACAGTACAGAAAGAGGGCTGCATAGACAGAGAGAGAGACGGGCAGACAGGGTCAATTGGCATGTGGTTATCCAATTCAGAAATTGTGAGGTGAAAAAAAGTGGTTTGCCAGAGTTTTTTTTTTCTTTTCTTCTCTCTCTCTCTCTCTATTTCCCTCTACTATGAGCCATCTTTCTGTGCCTGTCTCTCAAGCTCCTCTCTTCATACCATGCTTTACGCAGTTTTGCTTCGCATCTTTCTATATGTCATGACGTCCGCCGAGAGATGAGATATGATAAGTAATCATAACCTGTACCTTTGATTTGAAGGGAATGATGCAACGAGGTGTTTTTCACGTTTCGAAGAATTGGTTAATTCATGCCCTTTTTTTTTTTTTCTTCTTTCCCCTTCCTGTTCCTTCCTGTTCCTTCCGCTTCAGAATGCTGTATGACATTTCTTTTCTCCTCGAAGCCTTCCCTCCTTCCTTCCTTCCTTTGGCGGGGCGACAATAAAAAGTTACGAGGAAGGACTTTTGTTGTCGAATAGAAAAGTTACCTTAGTTACGCAGCAGGTAGCAGCTGCAGGATCAAAGCAGGCGAGAAAGCGTCATCGTGCATCCTTTCCTTCTCCTCCTCCCCCCTCCTGAGCTGAAAAGATACCCGTGGTTTCAACAATTAATTCGCCCGAAAGCTCTTTTTCTCCCTCTCTCTTTCTCTCTACCCGTATCTATTATATCTCTTCGGAACTATAGTACTTTTGTGTACCCGTGGTTCATGGCGTTTTTTTTCTTTCTTTCCTACAATGTTTCACGATTTTTGAAACAGAAGGTCATCTGTACTGTACCAGTGACATATGGTACCGTACGCACACATTTTTTTTTCCCTCCCTTCTTGCCGTTGCGTTGGAAGGAAGGAGATTTTTTTTTTCTACCTTACCTCCCCGAGACACGGTTGGGCTTTTTTTTCTTTTTTTTTCTTTTTCTTTTGTGGCGATTAGGAATAAAGGCTTATAAAGCATGTCTTGCATATCAATTTGTGCCCCTTCTTTTGTAGTTTTTGTTATTTTTGGTTTTTCGTTTTTCTAAAATTTTTTTTTTTTTCCTTTGCTGCGTAGAAAGGGAAGGAATGAGTATATATAAAAAAGAACTCTGATTTACAGTGAGACGGGATAAGAGAAGGTGAGAGAAGGGAAATGCAATTGCTCCTTGAAAGGAAGAAAAGAAGGAAAAAAACAAAAAAAAACGTTTTTCATTTCAGTTGCTGTGGGTTCGGAGGCCGGATTTTGCTTCTACTGGTACCATATCCTTAGTGCTGTCTCTGGTGCCTCTGTATCAGATGGTTGCGTGTTAACCCACATAACACGGTATGTAGAAGGCGAGAAGGAAGCATTGGGTGCTTGATGCACGCGCCAGTCATAGCTAGGCTAGGCCACCGAGTGTTAAGTTTTATGTCCATGGCTACTGAGATGATTACCATTGCCGGCGGGCATTATTACTCCCCCGACCTCTCTAACGTGTATCCACATCTCACATCCGAATGGTCATACAGCGGGGAAGTCGGATTTCCTCCGTCATGCTCATCATTCGTTTGTTGACGGAATACCGGTGGTAACTGTAATGTTTTGTGCATTGCATTAGTATACGAGGTACCAATTGTTCGTGCTATATATGTACCACTTTTCCGGAGTACCGTAGCATCATGCTGTAGTTGTAATTATTATGATTCTAATCCTAAACCATGTCGTGCTCTGACTACGTGCCTACTGTTCAGCAGAGCACTGGACTGGACGAATGCTACATATAGTAGGAGCTTTTCCCCCTCTTTCAGCCTATCATCTACTGGGAGAAGGCTCAAAATTGTGCTGCTGTAGAGCACCCCCTGTTTTGTTCTCCTTGCTTGTCCCTAATCCAGGCTCTGACACCTGTCAGACCAGGCCAGTAATACTCAGGACTCCATCCAATAGATCGACTGTACTGTACAGACGTGAGAACTCAGTGACCTGCCATATTCACTCGGATAAACTGAGGCAAAACAAAGATCCGGGGAAAAGAAGGGAAAAAGAAAAAGAGTTTCGGTAAGGGGAAAAAGAAAAACAAAAAACTGAGAGTAAAATGTCTCAGGCTGCGGAGGCACGAGTGCGTGGGCGAGACCGCGAAGCGATCAATTGGATTTCTGCAACCGTGGTTGCTCTTTAACACGGCGATTTGTGGCGTCGGCCAACTCGAATGCTGCCGAGTGCTATCAGATGATGAGAACTTTAATGGAAATGAAGGTAACCAAGCGCAACGACCCGATGTGCTTTTCTCCGCAGGAGAATGTGGTAGGAGAGTAAAGAAAGAAAGAAAGAAAGAAAGAAAGAAAGAAAGAAAGAAAAAAAGAAAGAAAAAAAGGACAAGTATTCGGCAGCCTACATGAAGAAAAATCAAAGTTTTGGCATTTATTTCGTACATAGCCTTCGAACATTTACTAGTATGACAAGGTACCGTACAACCGACTGGTTCAAACTTTTTTTTCAAACTCTTTTTCTTTTCCTTCTTTTCCTCCTTTCTCTTCTTTCTCTTCTTTCCACTTCCTTCACATCACCCCCCCTCCCCAGTTGAACTGGGTTACCGGTAGCCCAGCCTCGCTCGTGGTTTTTTACTTTTCTCGTTGCGGTTTAGCCACATATTTCGCCTATTAGCCGCCATAGGCTGGCGTGGGTTGGTGGAAGGGATGGTCATACCACAGTTGTGATATCAGAAAAGAAAAAAAATAAATAAATAGGGATTTTAAATCCAATTATCGGGGGGGTAAATCATAGCGTATTCACGCTACAGTAAGTTACGGATCTTATAATATTACAAAAAAGTGATTATAATAAAATAATAATAAAAGCCTTTATGTTATATTGTAACATTCACAGGAGCTCACGATGACCACCCCCTCCCTAGATACCGTACCTTGATACCGGGATCCAGAAACCACTAAAAGGCTCCGTGATTAGGGCTGCTGCTGCTGTTGTTTTTTTGTTGCTGCTTCCACTCCGTGTAATCACCCCTACTCCTGCAGAAACGTGCCGTGAAACAAAATTTTTTTTTTTTTTTTCTTTTCCGGCAAATTTGGAATCCTCCCAGAGGTTTGGTTACTGTACGGGCATTGGAGCCCGGGCCCACCACCTCGGCAAACCATCGTGCATAGGACGGAACACTAGGGGGGTCGAGTGACCACGTGTGATGACGGGCCGGCTTCAGACCCTAAAAAAAAAAAACAGATTTTTTTCTTTTCTTTTCTGGGTGTGCGGGAACCCCAAGAAACGGATCCTGTGACAACATGTTTTTTTTTTTTTAATTGCTTTGATTTTTTTTTATATTTTTAGCGTATGTTGTGCTGTAACTTAGTAGGTATCATACTTAAGTAGGCACATACATCTGAATCGTACTCCAGATCGAGCGGGGGATCTGGAGAAAAGCTACACGGGTCGTGAAATTAATCGACTGATGGGGATGCCTGAAAATTAAATTAAAATTATGTGTGCTGTACGGTGCTGCAAGAGCACAGGTCACCAAGTACCCACTGTACGAGTAAGTAAGTAAGATGTGTAGGATGGGTGAATATGTACAATACTGCGCGCAAGTATAAGGACCATCCGGTGTAGTCTGGTGCACCAGGTGTCACTTTCCCCTCTCAATTATTTCCTATGATATGAGATTTCGGGTCGCGGCACCGTTCAACCTCGTGAGGGAGTGACAGCTGACGATATACAAGTGCTTTCAGCAATCCTCGAAATCGGGATGAATTGAGGGATTACTGACAGGGTCTCGACGGGTTGGAGGACCTATACCTCTTCTCTCTTCCCGGATAAGTGAATCGTGCGCAGTGCCACTTTCGCCACGATGGGTTTTTTACTCTTTCCCGTTACATCGCATGTGTTTGTGTATGACCACTGCTGTCTACATTGAATCAAAACATTCATGGTCCTGCCGCCTTTCAATGTTGTTTCAACTCAATTCGAACATCATTCGCTCTCAATTGGCCAAGGGTTACAAGGCGGGCAGGTATCTTGTGTAGCGGGGAGGTTGTTGAAGGTGCGGTGGGGGGAGGTGGAGGTTTGAAGGGATTATCCGTCTGATGGCTTAGTATTTAAGCCTTATTTGCCCCGAGGTTGTGCATGACAAATGTGTGGTGAAATTGCAATCGCCTAGTACGGTAAAGTACCGCACTGTACAGTCCTTGTATAAAGTATCTAGGCAGGTTGAATTAGTAGCGGATCCCTTTTCGGAATGCAGGAGATAGAAGTATCACAAGGGTGAGGATCTTTTCGAGGGGATCTACGAGGGTTGTTGAACAGAGCGAGTGTGGTGGGGGTACGTTTCCGCTTATCTTTCCGAGCTTAGAGGTCATCCTTCGATGCTGGAAACAATATAGGCGCTCCGGAAAATTGCCCGTAAATTTCCTTTCAAGTTTTTTTTTAAAGTTAGCTTAGCGGGGGTTTTTTCTTCTTCTCGGGCCCGAGACCCAGGTAGAAAAGAGGAAAAAAAAATAGGGCCGCCGCTATGCCCGCTAGCCTACTGACATAATCAGATGGACGATTTGATAGGGAGCACATAACTGAAAACTGCATGCTTACGAAAAAGCCTTCACTTACCGTACTCACTCAACAACGCCAAACAAGTCAGGAAAGCACGGGCTAGACCTTAAACAAGGAAGACGAGGAAAAAGAAAAGAACAGCGGCGATAAACAATTTCTAGCCTACTGCTAGGGCTTAATTGATATTTTTAGTTGCGGTAGATTCCCACGTAGGTGCGTTAATAAATAAATATCCAGGTTATCCGTGCTACCTGTACGAACACTATATTGTGCGCTACTGATTCCCTTGAGGGCTGAGAGGAAAAAAAGAGAGAGGAAGATTGCGGAGCGGGCCGTGACTGTCAATTGGATAGTTTTGATCCTCGGACTTCGTGACCAGTGGCCTGTAGGCCCCTGAGTCTTCAACGTGGAAGGAAGGAGCAATTGCGATTTTCGTCCCAGCATGGGGAGATCCGCGGGTTGTGTCTTTATTAGGATACACGGATAGGGACCAAGTGTATCTGTTGGCTAGTCTAAGAGGTGTTGTACTCCTCTATACCCTTGCATTAAATTCTTACTAGTCAGGATAACGGACGCAAGAACTAACATGGTAAGCAGACTAGCTATAGCCAGCCAGAAAGCTAGGATTTGGGGGGCCATAGTCACATGCTCTATCCAAACGAGACGCATTTCGCTTCCAGCTCGTGGATGCTATTGATATGTCGGGAAAAGTCCCTCACAGACGGCGTTAAAGAAAGTGTTTCATGGTGTTTATTCCACTTGAAGAATCATTAATGCACATCTGGTCGGGGGTAAGCGAGTTCCGATATAGAATAGTGGTTTCTGGGTCGCTTCAATTTTGCAGTTATTCTTCACCCACCCACTCTCTGGAGTGGATGCTGTGGAGTTGTGTGCTCTTATACGTGACACAAGTCTAGGGAAACCCGGGACCCTCAGCGTCTGAGATACGTGGTGGGAAACCATGTGCACCTGGCACATTGCTGTTGGAATGACTTCAACCACACACTTTTCCGCTGGAGGTAGACTCCGTGGAGTTCTGCGTTGAATAGGGGATTGTACCGCACAAGTACTTATGACAAGAAGCGGAGAGAGGCTCCTCCGGTTTAGGGCTTCTATCGCTTTCCCCGAAAACTATGAATCAACATATCTCACCACTAGCTCTGTGTACTAATCTGGACCCTTACCATCTGTTATCAGGACTACGAGTAAAATTCGAAGCTCGGATAAAGGAACACTACAGAAAACTGGGATGCGGTGAACATTTCATCCACGCTACTCCAATAGATAAGTTGGGGGTGAATGATGCGAAAAGTTTTTCCCTTTCTTACTCTGATTATGATCGATAAAGGAGATTGCTAGTCTTATTCTTAATGCGAGACGGGTTGGTATCTGGCGATATCCATTTGACAAAGGCGAATATAATTCGAGCGCCGTTTCCGGGCCTATTAGCAAGGCGGCCATTTCCCATATGCAGCGCCCCCCCCCCCCCCCCTATGTACGTACAGGGCTCCTGGGCGAGAGCCAAATGATTGAATATCATTAGAGTTACGCAATATATTCATGGTGTCCAATGCAAGGCATTCACTGAATGGAAGGCAAAATGGGGATAAATTCTGTAGGCTCTGATGCCCTAGCCCCCAACCCTGGGTTTAGGAGATTTATCTCGTGGTGTACCGATGTCCATTAGTCTACCCAGGGTTGACAACGCTAACCTCCATAGTGTCCGATCGGACTGTGGGGCTAGGAAATGGCCCAAGCTTTAGCTTGTAGTTGGAAAAGTAACTCTATTGTGATGTTCTAGCTTCTCGTTTCCGGGAGAAAGCGGTAGATTTCTTTTAACGCAGGTCCAGAAGGGCGGATCGAGTCTCATTTCTTATCCTAACGGCAATTTCTGGCAGTAGTGAATTACGTTGCTAATATAACTTTTTTATTTCCCCACAACGCCCACAAATTCCCCGACCACTTCACTTGAAAGCCGATTAGTCACTTCATTGCCAGTACCGATACCAGCACGCCCCTCCCGAAGTCCCGAAGTCCCGAAGAAAAATATATAAATTATGAAACGCCTGTCCCGCCAGATAGCGAGTCTTCACCACCCCACCTTTCCCCATCTCCTCCTCGTTTTTCTCCTCACAAAAAAAAACACCTCAGGGTTAAGTAGCACGGCAAGACACGTGGTCCTTGCAAATAAGGGGAAAAGGGTCAGAGAGACATCCCTCATGACTAACTTAAGTGCGTTTTCTGCAGCGCGCGAACCGAGAGGCACGAGTGATTTTAGATGATTTATATCTTCTAATTATGTATTGTACAATGATTTTTGAACAGGGTCGATCTTATGATCTGATAACATGAAATCTCGAGGTTTCGAGTAGACACTCGCTAGTAACCCCCGTACTGCGTGAGTGAGAGTGAAGCATTATTCGGGGGAACATCGCTGATTGTTTTTTAGGACAAAGAAGGGCAACTTGAAGATGCGAGCCCCATGGAATTTATATTTCCGCTTGGGTACACCGAATACGGCTCTAATGAAATGGCCTTGCCCTCGAGGAATTTGAGACCTTAGTCGCTCATAACTGTCCTCTTGGCGAAGCACATTATTCGAGCTAAAGCCTGCCTATTGAAGATTTATCTGGCTACTTTGATGCTCTGTGCAAGAATCCGATAATCGGCAGAAAAAGTGCACAGCCGCACAGGGCACCCTGGGCACCATCGCACAGGGCATTCTGCGGCACGGTGCGAGGCAAATGCTACGTAGTGCCCTGTCAGAGAATCCGGCCCGAAGGGACTTTGATGAACAAGCGCGCGCCTGCAAAATACTCAAAAAGAAAGATTTGGAGCCTAGATACCCCTCCCGCCCCCTCTGTCACTTGCTACGGTACGGTACGGCGCGGTACGGTAACCATCTGCAACCCATCATTACAGAACTTTTCTGGTACCGTACCCGTTGCCACAAAGTACCTACCCGGTATGCACCCTATCTCCAGACCTTTCGTGACAAATTCAAATACTGTCTGGGCATCGATAGTCATCCGGGTCCTTATTTCTCATTCTGATTATAACCCCACAGTATCGCACTTACACCTGGAATCGAATGAGATGGTGGCTAATTACGAGGCAGCAGAATGTATGGGTAAGGTTTACGAAAATATTTTATTTCGGTGTGACAGTCCGAATTCAGCAAAATCCCGCACACACAACCAAAAAATCTCGTACAGCACAAAGGGGAGGAGAGAAGGAGCAAGAATGGAGATGGGGGGAAAGGGAAAAAAAAGTCAGCGGATGGCAAGTTAAGGCATCGAGATACGAGAAAGCCGCCACGACTCATGAACAAAATTAATTATGGCCCCTGGGTCCAATCATTTTCCATGAGTATGATATCTCTGGAAAACCATTGATAATTAGTCATGGCTAACGGGAGTTTGTTGACGAAGACTTTGTTATAACTGCCTGTATAACGTAAGGTTGTGCATGCTTACCATCGAGGGGAAGCGTGGGGTTTGTCAGATGACTATTATCCTCCCATTTCTTATGCTTTACGAGCATTTCAGCAGAGAGTTCCCCACCAAACCATCCGATTGCTTACACTGCATCAAATTTCACCGGGGTGACGTTCAGCACTGACCATTCATTTCTTCATTTGTTAACTCCATAAGGTCTTTCTGCATTGTTATTATCTTGCCCTCACTTATTTTTTTTGAATGGTGCTAACTTAATCCTGGGCTGCCAGCACGTTGAGTGATTCGGTCGATTGTCCATGGCTACACGAGGATAGTCGTAGATGATCATCACAGTGGTTAGATATACCGTCGTTTGTGCAATGAGCTGAATCTTCAAAACCCTGTCCCTGAACCCAACTCAATATATACATATATATTTCTCCTAGCCATTGATCGAGCCCTACACAATACTAAGTTACAGTACAACAAGATTTTTTTCGGGGCTTCGGGCTAGAACCGCATCGCGACGGAATTTTTACAGAGAGTCTCTTGCTGACGAAATTCCCCGCCCCGTTCATCTCCATTCCCCCCGCCCTCAGGTCGCGTGTGCACGGATCAGCGAAATGGCAGACCGGAAAAACCTCCATTAATGTGGAAAGCCACAGTCATAGGAGCTTGAAAGTCGCCATGAACGGGCAATTCTCCGGTATGATTAGGCGAATTCCTTGAAAGTCTAGGTGTTAAGGTAACTCCAGGCTGTACAACCCGCATGTTTTTATTATTATTATTATTATCTTTTATTGAACGTGTTGAGCCCTCTCACTCCCAATTTCTATTCTTCGAGCCCCGTTTTGGGTACTTATTATTATGATTATCATGTCTTTGCCTTTATCCGAACTACTGGCTGTATCCTTGTTGGACCTGGGGAAGATCGAAATCGAGATAAAAAGTAAAAAAAATTGTATATAGCACTTACTGTAGTATGGATAATGACCTGGATTGTCACTTTCGCCTTTTTACTAGCACAGTAAGTCAACTCCCCAGTCTCCTCCATTGCTGTGCCTTGCATGTACGCATGAGTGCACATACACAAACGCACGCTGTTACTGGGTTGTGTGAAAAATAGACTTTGATCACAACAGCTACTGTACAGTTGTTGAAACACGCTTCATGAGGAAGGGAAAAAAAAAGTTTATCTTGAGCGAACACCGCACCGTACCTGTTCTGGACCCTGGTATCACAGACCGGTGGAGAAAGCCATTACAAACGCCTTTTGTTTCATCGGTGTATTTTTGTTTTTATTCATCATGATTGAGACTCTTGCCTGAGCTGACGTGGAATTGTCACGAACTGTAACTCGTGAACTCATCGGGATGGTGTCAGAGGATCTGTGCATTCCAGGGAACTAGCGATAATATTTATTAAAGCCCACGGAGATGAACACCGTATATGGCAGTGGAGAAAGAAGGGAGGAAGGAAGATACAGAAAAGATTATTCTAGTACGACACAGTTTTCATTGACCACTCGGATTGGCTAAAATTCGTCATATTATATCACTCGTTTTGAAATGAGGTGCCTGCTTGAACAACCCGGTTGCGATCGAAGGGTGCTGTGAAGTCCGAATTCCACGGAATATACCTTGTTGGTGAAGTACAAGTACTAGGCAAGATGTTTTCGTACAAGACAGGGATAGTTTTTGCTGGTTAGCTATCCCTGTCTTGTACGAAAACATCTTGCCTGGTACTTGTATTTGGTATACAAAAAATGCTAGATATCAATGACCGGTCATCAAGATCGGGAATGAAAATGCTCATCCTGGACGTCTAAGGGCGAACCCGCAGGGAACACCTCCAAGAGGGTCTGTTAATATAAAATAAAAGCTCCCGCGATGCATGGGCTAGGCACTTCCCTCTCCTTACTAACTGGATTATACGGGTTGCTTCGGAAAAGGCACAGGGATCACTGATTATCATGCCATTTCAACATAAACGGCATGGCATGTGAACTAAAATGCTCGTATCATACATTTTTACTTTGCTCCATTCATTATCCCTGTGGTGGATCAATTCTAATTGGAAGTGCTGCATCCTTATCCCTTAGTCTGTCAGAGCGCCCAAGAAATTGGTGGATTAAGGCCTCAGTTTGAAACTCTAGTAATTTATTTCCAGTTAAGGAAGGATACTTTCCAGATCTCTTGGGCGCAGCACCCGACAGACTAAGGGATAATGTACTCTAAATAGTCTTGGGACCTAGCTTGTGGGATATCAGTGGTGCGTAGAAAGTCACAAGAGGTATATCGGTTATGTTGGTTTTTGAGACAAATAGTGAAAAATATATATCACGAATTTAACCGTCACACCCCATTCGATTGGGTTGCATTTAACTGCGTGGGGAGTTTGTGATATATGCTAGAAGTTTGTCCTTCTGACGTCACGTTATCGGCTTGAGGCCACTTTTGTCAGGAATGTAGTGTAGGTTATGCTTCTCCGCATGGATCCGGTTACTAATTGGTTTACATTGGTGGATTACATGTAGGGCTTTCACGACCCAATGGCTATTGGGATAGCAGGGTAGGGAGCTCCGGCATGATAAATCGTGGATGCCGGAACCACCGCTAAACTCACCCCATACGCTTATCACGGCCCGAAGAAGATTGGGCCTCTGCTGAAATCGAGAATTCAGGAGCCGCATTCATACTCTTCTATCTATTCGAGACGAGGCCTACTATATTGACCCTTTTATTTATAATTTTAATGAAGGGTATCATGTAAGACGACGGATCTTTTATGTCTGCAAATGATGGCTTGTGGGAGTCATTCGATCTATCATTCGATCCACCATCCTCACATGATTGGGTGAACCATCATATATGTAGGGAAAATCCGTACTGGTGCCCAAGTCTAACCCTCTTACTCGATCAGGGATATTTCAATATACGAGCACTCCGGTATAATGAGATATTGTAAACCCGGACCGATGGCCCAGTGCCCAACACTCAGACCCGCCAAGATTTAACGTGGACACCCTCTTGCCGTCCATATAACGTACCTCAGGGCATACCGAAAAATATGGCACAAGGAAAGATTTGGTGAAGAGCAAGCCTTCCGCCGCCTATCATTTTTCGCCGATCCCCGCCAAACTCTTCATTTTTCGTATTTTTCGGTATGCCCTCAGGTACGTTAGGATTTTGACTACCGGAAAGCATCGAGTTCAGATCGCACTAAACTTCGATTATATTGGCAAGGGTCTCTCCGGCTTAGTTGTAGAGATGCTAGCTAAGATCTCGTTTATGCGGTCTTGTTCCAAACCTGTGCTACGGAACAGCCATAGATCTTTAATATAGTTTACAGATCTCGTTGTAGATATCAAAAGTTGAGTACAGGTACAGTAGCTAGCTGTACCAGCCTTGATTCAGATTTTATGGTGACCCTGGATAACTCACGATGACCGGCCTTGTTTACGTTAGATATAAAGTCCCAAACTTCAAAGAACATCTTGAACAGAAAATTAGGGGGGGACATCTGGCCGGTATTGGTTGAATGCAGTAGGCGTGCAAAATATCTGATCCGTATCAAGGGAGGTGCGGTGGGCATCCCGTTCTCCACTTCCCCATCTGGTACACACCCATCTTGTCATCTCACCGCTTCTCAAGAAATTAAGTTGCTGGTACCCATACCCCCGCATTCGTTGACTTGGAAAGAGCCAGGGACAGATTCCCCATGGTTGTGATGATATCCGCACATGGCCCAAAGTTCTACTACTACTAGCTAGCCGACTTCCCCCGATGTTTTGCCGGTGTTGGGTAAGATGTGCCGGAGCCTTCCTTCCACTGCCATGGTAGTTCGGTGTTCTCTCCATGGTTCAGCCTTTCAATTATCACGCGGCGCTAACCTATCATGTTTCGCACCCATAATGTCGACGGTGACACCTTTCCCGTCCACCCCTCCGGGAATGCCGGCTAGGGCCGCAAGTCTAATTGAACCGTCAGACTCCACGACTGATCCTAGAGTATGCCGATGCAATTGCCCGGTGCATTTTAGGCCCGAGTGTTCCCCCGGATTTGGAAATATCTTCACATTCTGGAGGTGAGTTGGTACATGTTACTCGTGGATAAAGGGGCTATGCAACCCAGAATTTGTGGTGTTCTACCCTTGGAGTGGCCACTCTCTGTACTCGTATCATACCACTGCCTTGAAGCTTGGAGGGGGGGTCAAAGTGTTTGAGGTGGGGATCAGGGTTAGGGATTACCAAGTGTAGCAGTATATCCGTTTTGGAACCTTACTGTTCCGTATATAATACCTGTACTGTACTCGAGTGCTCATTGCTGATAGGTTGAGGTGATAGCAGCTGCCATTACCAGTATTTCAGATTTGCCACTCGGATTCGGAGCTTGTGGTGAGATCATTAGCGGCATTTGTCATGCACCCTGTGAATAATATATTTTCTGAATTCCAATTATTCCATCAGATAGTTCACAGCGATCCCGCACTGGAGCAACCGGGTATATGATATTCCACGCGCGTCAACTATATGCCTGTACTCGAGTGGTTCTAAAGTGAAGTGAAGCTGCACAGGCCCTCATCGCTTGGTGCTTGGTGAGCCAGTCGCTCGCAAAGCCTGCTACAGTCTTAACCGTACTCGCGACGAAACTGGGCTGGTGACGAACAGGGGTATTTGACGGGCAAAAAGATAATTCGCTAAAGTAGGGTAACAAAGAATTATTTGTTACTAATCCCTGTTCATCACCAGCCCAGTTTCATCGCGAGTACAGTACGGTGAAGACTGTAGGGTGGAAAGTAGGATTCCGAGCTCATGCATCACAATGGTTATCCTCACCGCTCTTTGGAGGAAAAAAGGCAGTCCTTCGGAGACAAACCAATCAGGTAGAGGGACACTCATTCAAACTTTACACCCCTTACCCCTCACGCGAAGTACCGGTAGTCCAAGTTATTGGCATGAACACAAGGACTAAAAATCTGCATAGCAAATTGTCTGTGCCTATCTGAGCGCCCATACTAAATTCGAACTCAAACGTTCTGTTTCTTTTTTTTTTCTTCTTCCAAACTTTTCGATTTTATACCGACCAAACTACTAAACTCTTATACTAACTAAAGTGTCCGCCGTGGTCCAGCACCAGTTACAATTTTCCCGGCACGGGCAGCACCCCAACGGACTCCCGCATGACCTAACACCGCCTAACATCCTATCCTCAACTACCTGGGCCATCCCGGCCCCACCCATCTCAAATTGCCCTTTGCCGCCGGCCTCTCCTCCTCACTTGACTCCTCCCCGCTCGCACCCTCCACTTCTCTCCTCCACTTCTTCAACATGTCGATAACTTATATTTTGTTGCGCAGACAATTCTAACCCACTGACGGGATGCCTCAGTTCCGTGAAAACCACAACTAAACAAAAAAGCAATAAAACAGCAATCATCTCCCCACTCTCCTCTTGCTCGTGAGTCAATCACTTTTATATAAATATTTGCACCAAAGTAGATCGATTTTCAATAGTTGATCTGAATCGCTCTCTGTCCACAATCTACCGCAAAGCCTAAAGTAAATAATCCGTATACTCGTCTAATCAACCCGCTCATTGGCTCTCGCTTGGACTTCCATTCTTAGTCGGGCTGATCAATACAAGTTATATGCTTTTTGTTTTAGCGGGAACGGGTTCCTTGTGTTATTTCAGGTATTTCTCCGAGAGCACGCCGGCGAAGGAAGCGCGATTTATCCAGACCGACCAGGTTGCATATCCAGCCCTATGAAACCCGGGCCTACTTGTAGAGATATGGGCCCTATGTCAGAGCAGCCACTGTTTCATCATAGTAACACCCGTATTTTGTATCCGTAGTCAAGCGGTTCGCCTTCGGGGCTTCGACGAACATCCTGTGGTGTGAGAAAGGAGAAGGGATATGCGCGTCGTGCAAAAGGGGAAATATGAACAGGCAAGCTGCAGGGTAATCACAAGTGATTAATCTGATGGGCGATTAAGTTAAGCGATTGGCTCATAGATAACAAGCTTTTTTGTTTTTTTTTTCTTTCGAACCCTGGAATCACAGGATATCACTGCGAAAATGGGTTGAGCCTCGGTTCCATAAAATCACAACGTGGCTTGTTCATTTGACAGAAATTAATGTTTTACCATCCGCCGCGGCGTCGGGATTTTCTCCGGTATTGGGGTTCACTAGAAGCAGTAATTTTTCGGCCATCCTGGGATCTGCATTACAGCATGGCAGAATGGGGGCGAAAAAGCCTCCCCAAGGTTGCCCATGAGCGAAGACGAGTGAGGACGAGTGATGGAATATGATTTCATGTTCCCCAACGTCAACTAACCTCAGGCGTACAGTCCCCAACGGGGCCGTGACGAAAAACCAGGCGGTGACGAACAGGGGTATTTGGCAAGCAAAAGTGAGTTCGTCAAAGCAGGGTAACAAAAAAATACCTGTCACTGATACCTGTTCGTCACAGCCCGGTTTTCGCCACGACCTCGTGGAGGACTGTAGCTAAAAAGTAACAATGGCCGCACTGTGAAAAGAGATATTCATGGTTTTTGCTTGTTATTGCAGCAAGCACCTATATGATAGAAGTGAGAGTGCATTGCGTGGAGATATTTTACTAGTTGTCGAAATAGCTGAGAAGGAGCAGAACAGTAGATCTTCTGTGGCATCACCAATTCGAGAACAACAAACTCCGGACCTATAAAACAATTTTATCGGTTCAAATATGAAACTACGGCTGTGAAGAGATGGAAAATGGACTATGGATGTGTTTGAAAGAGCATACACAGTTGTCCAGCAAAAATCTAGTTCCAGCTTGTCATCTATCCCCTACCAAAAGGTATTGCTAGAAAATAAATTCAACAAATATTATAGCTTTGGGAACAAAGTTGTGAATTTTCTACAGAAACTATTGCAACTATCGTTGATCGAACTTTTTCAGGATATATACGGATAGAAAACCCAAGTTGAGTGGAATTTGTCACAAACCAGAAAGGCAACTCGGCCTGCAGTGACAACTAATACGTATTTCTCCAACTCCTCACCGAGGAGGGGATTGCGTATACGCTCCAAAGCTTTACGAAGGTTAACAAGCAATTAATATCAACAATTCGGTATGACGACAACTCCGTTATCCCCGGGAGGTGTTAAAGGTAGGAGCTCTGATCCTGAAAAGGGACAAGTGTCCGGAGGAGGTTTAGAAGCATCATGATGCTTCCCTAAATTTGGTATTCTTAGGGTTTGGGAATGTCGGCGCTGGGTTTGTTCTCTTTGTCCTGTAGAGAGAGGCTGGGGAAACACAATAACCCGGTATCCATCGGGGATATGCAGGAGAGCTTTCTTAGCCTCCCCGACCATGCACCAGGCTGCTTCCCCTAGGATTTCCAACCCCGGCAACAAAATAAATTGCTGTCAATTCTTTCCCTCAATCTTATTCCTCGGGGCGAACAGGCTTGTTTCGCCCACGTGTAGGGAAGAACATATAAGCTTTCTAGGGTCATAATCTAGTCACCGCACAAAAAAGTGAACCACGTAGGCCCATCTTCTGCTATATCTCGGTGTTCTCTTTGGTTATGTGAGCTTATCTTTGGCCTTACAGTGCATCATCTGACATAAAAACTTCAGGCTATGCTTGTAACTCTATTGACATGTGATTAAGTGGATCTAAATACGCTAGGCATGCTGCGCTGTAAATAAAGCCTACAAGCTTTACCCCTTCCTAGCTGGCAAGTATACAATCAAGTGCTATCGTATGAACAGCTACAGAGAGTAGACAATTACCATAATCCATACAACATAAATCTAGACGTATCACACTGAGCTAGTACTTTTGTAACTTATGCTATGCAAAGGCCGAGCCCACGCGTGAGGCTTACAATCTGTCCACTTGAATATTGCCAAACTTAAGGCATATTCTGCACAAATCCTTTAAAGATCTTAACCGGGTCGCACAGAAATACCTCATATATCATTTCTCTAGAACATAGCCTCCCCGCTTTCAAGGCTGCCTCTCGCTGTTATGAATTATTTACCAATAAAGCCGAAGCACAATTACACGCATACAAGATTCGACTAGCCTATGGTAGGCCAATTTCCACAGAATAAAGATCGAAGATGCCGGGTTATTGAGACTGTGTCTGGTGGTGATGAGGATGCTCGTTCTCGTTTCTGAGTGGACATATGCCCGAGAGAACTGAAGGTCCCTTTTGACTAAATTTTCTCCAAGAACCACAATTAACTTGTACCATAATCTACACTTCTAAAGAAAAACCATTAATACACATTTACAACATATCTCAAAATCTCTCCATTAAAAACCACTCCAGGTCCGAAGAGATCTGCCTATTATTAAGAGGCCAATTTTCCAACATGATCCGATGATTGCGATCTCAAGGACTCCTTGGTTCCTCTCACACATGATACACAATTGTTAGACTACAATTAAACCACAACCCAAATAGAGTAAGAACTCCTAAAAAGATTCCCCTCACAACGAGCCAGAAGCGCCTACATTACCTTACATGGCTCCTCAAATGCCGATTGATACCTTAATCAGATCAAAATCCGCCGCCCCGCACTTCTATCCTTCATTAGGAGGAGGCTGTCCTTAAATTAACCTAGTGCCCCTAGCTAGCTTCTCCCCAGGCTTCTGAGCATTGTAGCTTCGGTTGGCTCGTGAGAATTTGCAAATTCATTTTGTGGGGATATATTGGTATGACCCCGACCGACCGAGTGCAGAGTGGCATAGTCGAGTGAGCAGTGATGAATGGGTCTTAATACGTGCATAACAATATCACAATCATCTAACCTATGCTAGAATATTTAGGCCCCCTTGGCACATTGCCAAAAAAAAAAAAAGACAACTTGGTCCATCTTATGAAAATTGAACGCTTGCTAGGATCACATCGACCGCAGAGCTAAAAATAAGCCATATTCAGATAGTGGCCTCCACTGACGGTTGCAGACTTGTAGCAAAGACAAAAATCGATTATGGGACCTTCAAATCGAGTTACTGTATAAGTTGATTGGCACATTTTTTTAAAAAAGAAGAGAAAACGCGGGGGCGTTGTTGTTCGGCATGTATGATATCATACAGATAGCAATTTGTGGAGATCGAAGCCAGAAAAAAAAAGATTATGTATTCCAGTAGGAAATAACGAACTTTGATTAACTTTCAAATTGTCAAAAAGCACAAAAGGAAAAAGAAAAAGAAAAACACAAGGGTTGCATACTAGCTTCTGGATTATTGTTTCTTATAATGGGAACAAAATCAATTTTTGTAGCCTGCTGGTTCTACTATTATATATAATTATGCCTTGAAGAATTCTATGACTATGGGATTGTCTGTCTATTGGCCAAGCACACCTTCGACAGGCACCCTTCTACTGGGAATTATATTGGGCAGAAATGATGAGACGAACAGGGCCGGAATCTTAAGATTTTTACTTTAGAATAAAAACTCGGAAAAAGCGAGAAAAAGGCTATCCAGAAACACTTAAACTGGGCATCACCGTCTTCCCATAATTCCGAGAAGGTTCAAGGCGTTTCAGTGAGCTTTGTCTCACACACATAAAAGGTAGTGTTTGGTCCAGATGGTTCGATACAAGTCAGAACTCAGACTCTGACTAGTGCAACTTGAATGATTAATTTGAATAAACAGCTTTTGGTTGGTATATAAGGCTCGATCCTGCTCAAGCATTGGCAGTGTCATGTGTAATCACTCGCATCATTGGGGATTTTCCCCCTTTATGCTCAGCCGAAGTACGATACGGGGTTTTCTATTCTGCCCAGTTCTTTTTGCTATTTTTTTTTCCGGTCTTTTCTTGTAGACCCCAGTGCTCTCAGCGCCCTGCCTGTATTTGTTTCGGCATTGCTGGTAACTGAATTAATTTGTATATAAACTCCCTAACCAACCTCCTTCCGGTGTTATTTCTTCGAATACTAATTTAAGTTTTAGTAATTTATCTACCAATCATAGTGGTAGCTCCTCCAAGAAGGGGAAGGAAATATTGCATATGGTGTAAATAGTAGCCTCCGCACTGTCCATAATCCCCTCCAACCCTCCGCAACTTCATATGCCACATCTAAACCTTACCCTATATCAGTGAGCTCCCCCCTCACAAGAAAAAATGATGGAAGAAAATCCACACTCTACTAATGTTCTCTCGGAGGACTAGCTCAGCCGAGGGTAAGCCTAGTGGATATACTGGTGGCTTTAAAGAAGTCTTATTACCCATAATCTTTTAGTCATATAAGGACAAATACATCCTCGAGAAAAGTAAAACTACAAAAAATACATCAATAATCGATAGGCTAACATCAAAATACCGTTTTGTGCAAAGAATTAATTGCAGTTGGAATATCAGTGATGAAAAAAGAAAGCTATGCCCGTTAGCAGACTGGAGAAGGAGCGATTGGGCTATGGATCATGGATGCAAGACTTAAGACTGTCAGGCGCCAGAATGATAAATCCACAATAAGTACGTAACAGACAAGGGCTATAGTACTGTGTTCATAAATCATGTTGACCTCGTTTGCGGCCCTACTTCGGGTACAGCAGATGACACCAAATGTGCTGATATGAGGATTTGTTTGTGCTCTATAATGCTCCATTCCGGTCATTATTCTTATTTCATGCTGAGTCCTAGTTAGGGCTAGTTCTTTCACTCCCCCCTCCCACTCTGTTGTTTCCCCTTCTTCTTCTTCTTCTTCTTCTTCTTCTTCTTCTTCTTCTTCTTCTTCTTCTTCTTCTTCTTCTTCTTCTTCTTCTTCTTCTTCTTCTTCTTCTTCTTCTTCTTCTTCTTCTTCTTCTTCTTCTTCTTCTTCTTCTTCTTCTTCTTCTTCTTCTTCTTCTTCTTCTTCTTCTTCTTCTTCTTCTTCTTACTCCTCCTGTACGGTGTTTGTTTAACCTCTGTTTGTTGTTTCATCAATAAGGGTGTCTGGCAAAACCAACGCAGATATAGATCTCGGACTACCTTGATAAATAGCTGAACTGTTATCCTTCCTGTCATTCACTATCTTTGTATAGAATAACCTCTGTCGAAGAAACCTTCACAGGAAAATATATCTGTCCATTATTTTATTCCCGCTACCGGTCATCGCGCATTGCAACATTTGAAATGTGAAATGGAGCGAGTGACGTTTAGTGATCGATGGGGGTTGCTTGGTGAGTGTTCATTGGGAACGGTGGTTAAAATTGTGTGTTAATAATTTGCCGATTCTAGAAACCTGTTTTGCTCTTGGCCATTCTATATCTGAGAATTCTTTGTATCCTTTCCCTGGGTTTGAGTTTATATAACTTGAAGAGATCTCCTAGTTGGGATTGTGCTAGGGTCATTTCACTGGCCTTGGCTATGTTTCCATATCCTGTGCTACGTCAGGTATTAATGTCTTCAATTTATATCAAGTCAAGTCCAAGGAAAATTCACAGCTTTCCCACCAAATAGTTATCATAGGGCCTCATAAAGAATAAGGCTAGTCAAGTGCCACTTTATTATTCAAGCTTAACTTACGAACCTAAGTTTTGAAGGAAAAAAAAGAGGAAAAAAAGAGGAAAAAAAATCATTGCTCAACTAACTTAAAATACAACCCCAGTCAAAAGCCCCCAAGGTCCATTGTACTCATACTTGCCTCCCGCCTGATCCCTCCACCTGCAATTGGCAATAACCAAATCCCCAACCCAAGATAAATCCTTGCACCTGACGGCAAGCCAGAAAGTCCCACAAGCGCCCAATGCGGCAGTCCCGGATCTAGCGTGGGTGGTACACCCCGATCCAAACAAATTCTTTTGGATACACCAATTCATGTTGCGGATGGAGTCTGCGGCGTGTCTGATGTCCCAGACCCACGGGCTTGCAAGACTGGTCTCGCAAGTCAGGTCGTCCATTGCGGTGGTTTCATTGAGAATTTTTATCTCACTAGTTAGTGTTTCTTGCCACAGTTGGTAGATTCCGAGGCGGATGGGTATTTTGACGGTGTTGATTCTCGCAAGGGCTTCCATGTCTGTTAGGGAGAGAGTAGTGACTGTGGTGTTGTTCGGGACATAAGTGGAGGATATAAGGACGGTGAAGAGGAACACAATGAGTGTGGGGGCGAGGATGGCGTTGAATCGGTACATTTTGGTAGCGGGCTTGGTTGTTCTATTTTGCTTGTATGTTCTGTTTCGAGATGGATGAAAGTAGAGGATGGAGGATGGAGAGTTGGTGTGGAGGAATTCTTTTATAGTGATGTGGGTTTCTGAGTTGACCTGATTCAAAGCAGTGATTTGAAAAGTTGGGGGTTCATACTTTGGGCTGGTGATATTTGGCCCTAAAATTATGATACAATTCCTTTCACCAGTCAATATCAACAGCTGAAAGGGCTGTATGTTTATTTATCATAATGAGAAAAGTGCTGACAAAAGTAATGTTTCCCACAAGCCACACCTGAACCTTATTTGGAGAGTTCAGGGAGATGTATCTTGAAGAGGGAAAAAATCTTTCACTTGCACAGACTTACCTTTGCAAAGATCGGATTGCAGATAATCAGATGGTACAAGTTTCTTTTGTCAGGAAAGCTTCCTATATGGTGACTAAAGTCTCAGACGAGGAGAAAGAATTTCTGCCGACAGCCAAGTCATTGGAAGTGTAAGTATTAGTCACATCCTCTATCGTGGAGATAAAAAACCCAGTTGCTCTGAGTAAAGAGACGCTTTTCAGACATAAAGGTTAAGTCAGTGATGCCCCATGATGACCTGTCAGGGCCCCGGTTGTCTGTTTACACTTTCTGTCATCACTGTCCTCGAGACGATCCCACAATCGACTTTCCTTCTCCCACTCTTTTAATCCAATAATTAGTCTTAGATAAAAACCAAGGATAAAATGGCAGCTAGCAATACCTAGCTCGAGCTAGCCAGTGGAGTGCACTATACCTTCCAATCCACAAGACAAATCAGTGCAAATCAGTCATAATCTGCAAACCTCCCGTGATAGAACCCAACACTGGAAACACGAGTTCTAGTTTTACTAAGAGGTGTATGAGATCAGCAGAACTAGCCTTTCAGTTTTTCACGTACACAGTTTAACAGCGATAGCTTCCGATGTAACTTTTCATAAAACATTTAAACCGAATTTCAAGCAAACACCCTTCCTAGAAAGCCGTGAATCAACAAAAACCCAGGAGGAAAACAACACCTGACCATATGCCGAAAAACAACACTACACCAATTTATCGTCACGATAAACTCGCCCACTGTTATTAAGATCCACTAATTCTTTTATCATACCCAAAAAGATCTACACCGGCGCACCCTCACTCATAAAACGAAAGGTCAACGTCTACGCTGGATAGAAGCACACGTGATCTTCCATACCAAAATACAAACCCACAACCCGGGATGATAACCCCTATCGGGGAATATAGAATAGCGTATACAGAGTCAGATTAAATGGCGGAGATGGGAGAGTGTGTTCGAGTTTCTTGATTTCTTACTCAATACATGCACCGAATACCATCCTACTTACAGCTATGGACGGCGTCTAGACACGTTGATATGACCACTTGCCATTCCCCTCATAGTATGGCCAGTAGCCCTACATACTCGCACTTTCCATCAGGTTGAAGCATTACTTCTGAAATGCATAGGGTAGCATCACGAGTGAGATTCAGTGACTCTATTAAGTTGTGAAATGGTAAATTATATCATAATAGGTCACCAGTAGTTTCGTGTTATATTCAATCTCTCCACCGTCAGTAATTTTTAGGGCGAAGCCCTAATAAACTAGTTTGGAGCACCGAATTCGTATTAGGTTCAAGTTAGGGTTCAGAAAAAACATCTAGTTTGCTATGAGGTGGATAAAAATCGAGCAGAAAATCCATAAGCCACAAGTGAAATCGACAAGCCACAGAGTAACAACCAATGCTCCCATCCCCCCCCATAATAGTAAAAACCAAATGTTCAAGTTTCACCATTTCCCTCGCCATCATCATGCAGTTAGCAGCATTCCTTGTGTTTATAAATATCTTCCTTCTCATTTCATACTATCCTTACCGTTTTCTACCTAATCTAAATTTACGCTCTCCTGGAATCAGAGGTTTCCAAAGGGGAGTAGTAGAATACTCTCGCTTTTATTGGAAAAAACCGATGATGGGAGGTGAGAATCTGATAAGATAAAATAACATCTTGGACTCTTCCACACTCTATCACTCACTAGGGAAACAACCTCAAAACTAATCAATCACAGTCCCACCTATGGTAGTACCGGTATTGTTCCAAAGACCACGCACTACATTCTGCGCTGAGAAAAGCAACCACAACCCAGCAAAGCACTCACTAAAAGAAATTACAATTCGAGTGATACCCTATGAACTATGAACCTGCCTCACCACCTTCCCTCCCACTACCGCCCACGCCAATCGATCCTAATCCAACAGCACGGCATCTCCTCTCCTCCCACTCCTCATACCTTTCTACCACCGCGCTCTCGGCATTCCACACATCTATTCAACTTAACCCAACTTACCACGTATACTCCCTACCCCGCCTCCTTCCAAGACCCCATCCCATCCTCTTGTATCAGTCTGCCGAACCTCTCCCCCATGCTCCTAGACCCCGCTCAGCGGCGATCCCATACGATCCGGTTATTCCGAAGCTAGGTTGGGCCCGGTGGGTGGTGGGCGGGCGGCGTGTAGGGATAGTGGGGTAGGGTATGGTAGAGTAATGCTTTAGAAGAGTGGGAGGAATGTTAGTTGCGGGGTGTGGGTTTTGGTTGTACTCGTTTCTGGCAATAAGTATTTGAAAACCGGGGGGGGGGGGGTAAGAAAACTTTCCTTAATTGAGAAACATGCACCAATCGACCCGACCACAACCTCTGTCATACCCTGGCCACCCTCCGGTCACTCACCCCCGGTTTTCAAATATTTATTGCCAGAAACAAGTAAGTTTAACGTGTTCGACCGGGTAACTGAACACCCCCGAGATATTGAACATTATCTACAGAGGGAGAAAAATGACGATAATTCCACAACCCAGCTATGTGACCATAGAGATAGTATATTTAAAGAAAGTAGGGGGTGGGGAGATTGAATAAATAGGAAAAAAAAAAAGAGTAACAGTATACATATAGAGGAAAAGGTCCAAGTAATACCCTATAATACTGTGTTCTCCATCTACCCTCTACCACTCCCAATGAAGATGTGAGCAATCTAAGAGTGTTAATTGAAAGAGAGCCCTAGGTTTGACTGATTGAACTTACTTTAAACTATATTGAAAGAATCCAAATTGTATCCAAGAACACCTAAGACTCATCAGAATTGGCCTCCTTAGCCATTAACTGATTAGTGGTATTTTCAACCTCTATATCATCAGCCCAAATAGTATCAGAATCCTGTGCATGCTGACATCAAGAGCAGGCCTTAGGTCTATTGGAGGTAGGTTGCTTTTTGATTTTGGTCTATTGTCATGCTTGCTGGTATACTTGCTCAGCCAGTAGATACTTTCAGGCCATTTCTACTTCCTTCCTACCTATCACATATGCATGACTCAAAATTCAACAACTTCCTTACTTTCTATGTCTTTTCTGTACAGCCTCCATCTTTCTTAGTGCATCCTGAGCAATAGTGGCTCTTGCAATTGAGGATTTTGCAATGCTTAAAAGTTCTGTACATAGATTCTCCTTATCTGTAGTGGGATCTTAAAGCCTGAATGCAAGAAAATCAATCATGAAGTTGTTTTTTTTTTTCTGTGAGCAGCACAGATAGAAGTAGAGCACAGCCCCGGATACTAAAGAATAGGTTGTGTATGGTTACTAGCTTGATTCTGAAGGAGGATTTTGCATCAATTGAATGGATAGATGCCTGTATGTGTTACGATCGGCTATAAGATCTCTCCTTTCTTATATCTCACAACAGGCAATGAGCCTATTGTTAGTTTTGTCTTAGAGATAATACTCACCTATCTCTTGTTGTATTCTCTTTCCTTCGAGAATTCTCAATACTTGTTATCTTACACTACGTCTTAGATATTGACCATTGTCAATACTAAGTCCTTATAGTGCTAACTAGTATTGATTCTGTTCTTCTTTGTGATCATTGGCCTTTGTAGTAAAGAGCGTAAAGGTGTTTTATTGATAACTTATAAGATAGGAAATAACTTAGGTGGTTGCGTGAAGAACTAACTGTCAGGTCCTATTGACCTCCTTATATAGTTCTTCCTGCAACCCGCTTACAAATCAAATGAGTCACAACTGTGACTCATGCACTCGTGTAACATATAACCTCATGACCATACTTGGTCATGCGTGAAAGTCCCATGACCTTAAAGGGGTCATGTGCGAAACCTCATGACTCATATAAACGAAGTCATGCCTCTTAATCCTCATGACTCATAGGTGCACCTATGAGTCAACACTCAACATACCAATCAAATTCAAACATAAACAACTATGACTCACAATTGTGAATCATATAAAACCCTATGACTCGTATGTGAGTCATAGTATGAAATGTAATATCATATGACTCAATCAAGTCATGTGCAAAACCTTTTAACAAATGAAATACTATGACATATAATTGTATGTCATGTGAAACCATTACAAACCATGCCGGGTTTGTAATAGTATGTTTGAAACTATGGATAATATTGGCCTTAGTTAAAGCCTTTTTACATGCTCATTGAACCATAGGAAACATAGCTGCCTAGGTGATGTGGGTGTAGTAGCTATTAACATGGGTAAACTCATCAATTTCAGCCATATAGTATCAATGGAGGGGAGAAAAAACAGAGACATCAAGAGGCTGAAGAATATGAGACGAATGGGAGAGAAAGAAGAGCACATGAATATTATTTCACAGACAGTAATCGAGAAAGTAGAAGTGATCGTGAGAGGTATGGTTGTCCAATATAAGAAGGCAGTGTGATGGTGATGGCAGATCTTGAGATGGCCCAGCTTTAGAAGACTAAGTCTAGTGATCAAAATGATTTTTCAACCACAATAGTAAAACCTTTTGGTCAGTTCACCCATTAGAAGACCTTGCAAAGGCTGTCTCATCCCTGTCTCATAGTCATGCTATGCAAAGTGATGTGTCTTTGCCTTATATATAATAAATAGTAGTACTAATGTATTACCTTTTGCACTCATACTCTCAATTAGGGTAATTTATTCCCAATTCCCATCCTGAACCAACTGGGGAAAGTGATTTAAAGACTCACAGATGACTTGCTCTTTGCTACTCACACTAAGAGCAAAGCCTTTTTCATCTGCATTCCAAATATTTTGTAGATGGATCTCAAACCAACCTTTAACATTAGCTAAAAGGTCAAAGAAGTGGTTTATAACTGAGAAATTAGTAGCAGATACCCATTCACTCAATAAGGACCTTGCTAGTTGCTTGCTTAGCTCAGGGTGATGCTTGAAAAATTGATTTGTGAAATGCTTTCCCACACTCTCTCCAGCTCCTTGGTCTACCTGATGTCTAAGTATCATTCTCACCAAATCCACCAAATGTCACTGCCTTGGCAATATACCTGCTCACTCCATTTTTTTTACCCATCATACTACCTCTTCCTCTTCCTCTTTAGAAAGCTTTTGCTCAAAGACATGGGCATCTCTCCAACCTTGTATATGGTGGAAATATCAGTTGTATAAAGTGGTTCTGGAAATCCCATACTTGCAAGAGATTTTGGTCCAGTTTGGCTGCTTTGTGTTCTGGATCTCATCTAGTGCTCCTAAAATTCTCCTCTCTCGCTCCTCACTCCTCTGGCCTGTTGATTTGCCTGACCTTGCCATGCCTTCACTTCAGATGTTGCACAAAGTTTTGCTTGAGGTGCACTTCCGGAGGTATTCAATATCATGGGTGAGTTCAGTTACCCGGTCGAACACGTTACTTGGTGTTTGCTAAGATTGGTGGTCGATTGTTTGGTTAGGCTGGTGACGGTACAAGGTAGGAACCCATTAACCAGAACAGACGGGGATATATTTGGCTTGTTAACCTTAACTAACTGCCCCATAACTTCTTGTAATAGCAGTGAAGTTGCTAAAGTGGCTTTTCGAGTACTAATTCGTGATGCGAAGGAGTGAGTAATAAAGCCACATAAGTGAAAGCCACACGAGGCCCCGCTGAACCCCCTTTCACCAAACAAAATACCCCTTGGAAATAAACATCTCATAGCAAACTACCTTACCTTACCTCCCTCCTATTCTAACTACCGTAGTCAAGCTCCTGACCCCCCTCACCCAGCCCAGCCCAACACAATCCCTTCTCTTCTCCACTTCTCTCCTTTCATAAACAGCCCCAACCAAACATAAACCCTCTCTCTCTCCCTACCCTACCATCCATCCCAAAAAAAAAAAAACTTTCTTCACAAAATCCCCACCTCCCTCCCTTCCATACCATACCCTGCAGACATTCAAAATAAAAAACGGTCCAAGCTCCACCGCGTTTCATCCCCCGTTAACAAACACTACTGTACGACGACAGTAGTGTACTGTACCCCTGACCCTGCACTGCTTCGAAAACCATGAAGAAAGGAAGGAAGGAACACCGTATGGTGGAGATCAGATCAGATCAGATATGAGATGCACCTTATATACCCGGGGGGTCATCAAAAAACGGAAAAAATAACCACTGTCTCCATAAAGATTTGTATGGGATCTGCAGAAATAGTTTTCCATTATTTAGTGTACCCCCGAGTACTGTACGCGAAAACAAGCAGGCGCTTGTGTTACGCTGCACAACTGGACTTGTTTGACGTTTCGGTACAGTAAGCCAAGGCGGGTGAGCTGGATAATTCCGGTGCTTGGCTAACGGGTGCCGGGTGGGTATCGTAAAGTAGAATCTAGGCCCCTGCAAGTTCTCGCCTGCTTAGGAAAATCTAGACGTCTGCTGGGAGGCTTTTTTTTTCTTTTTTCTTTTCTTTTTTTTTTTTTAAAAAGTGATTATTCCGGTAGACCATCGGTTTAGGATATTTTTTTCGCTTTTCTGTCTTGTTCTTATTTTTTATTTCCATTCTTATTGATGGGGGCTCGAAAGTATTAACTAAAGTCCTGCCGCAGGAGGATGTGCTGCATCTTCTTCAATCCGGGACCAACTTTTATCCCAAAGGATATCCAAACCCACAATATCACTTAAGTACCTTCCCACAGACACCTTCACACCCCCTCACTCACGTTTCCCATCCCATCCAACCTCTCCGGCCACCGAATTCCAACCTCTCGCCTTCGCTTCCAAACTTAGCTCTACAATACAATACAATACAATACAAGCTTTACCACCCCGAGCATAGTATCGTAATGCCGGTGTATATATATGTGTGTGATATTCCGGCAGTGATCAGAATCAAATTAGATCAAAGTTAACCCCCCGGTAATAGATCACTCCCGCCATAGGTGGGAGTGAGTATTGTTAGTTAGTCACGCTATTAGAAACGGAGGTCCCCGACTCCTTCGGGGAGGCACGGTGCCGGGTGTTACGGCATTGGGGTGGGTGGGAGTACCGGATTGGGTATCGTTGACTACAATACTGTATGATAATTAATGGTGTTATTGGGGTCCGGCGGTAGGTAAGGTGGGTTTATTAAACAAACAGAATAAAATTTTCACCATCACTTATATAGCAGGAAGCTGAAGAAGAAGATTGGATATGTCTTATATACCGTCGTGGAACGATGGAAGTTATAATACGGTATTTCCGATGGTTGGTTGGTTTTAGCATCATACCATAAGATGAGTAGAGAGAAAAGAGATTTGACGTAACGTACCCGTAAAATCTAGTCGTTAATGAACTGGCCTGCGACTAGGACGGTTTTGCAATCGATGAAGTTTCTGAAATTGATGATAGGCTAAATATCTTTTTCTTTTCAAAAATTCCGAAAAGCTTAGTTTTCTTAGTACTGGAGATTCTGAAAAGTCCTAGTCCAGGCCAGTTCATTAGCGGCCAGATTTTGCGGTATCCGGCAGGGAAGTTGGCCACCATTTTTACGTAGAAAATGGAGATTTCGACCAGCAAAGTAACTCAACCACCAGGTCTCTAAAAGATTGAATAATCAATAGAGAGCATAATATCAGGTAACACGTCTTTATAAACAATAATTCTCAAACTAAATAATTGCAGTCTACCAAGAGGAGGTTCCTGTTCCCACTTGATTGTCATACACAAATCTTGCACCAAGACTTGCACAGTATAGTGGTATTCACAGCCCATTCAATTGGGATCTGAAAACAGTCTTTTAAGAGATGAAGGCTTCATATTCCAGGTTTCCAAGGGCCTCTTCAGTTACAGTAGAAGTGAGATGGTAAGTGATCCAACAATATGTTCTCTATTGCTCAAAGAAGACCAGGAGTTTTACTACTTGAGATACATATTCTCAAGATACAGGAGAATAACCTGCCAGATATTCAGCTTGTAGGGTACAGAGGTTGCTAAGAAATGGTAAATTTTGTGCTGGCTTCAGATATACCACCTAAGCACCACTTGGTGGGTCCAGAAATAATCATTTTGGGATTTCTTTTTACATGGATGAATTATTTGAGCCTCAGTAAGGCTTCAGCTGTTTTATTTTACTTCTTCTCATTATGGTTGTGGAGTAGTTGAGAAAATTGATTTTTGCTGTAAGTCGCGATTTTTGGTGGCTTCAGGTGGCCAACTTTCCCGGTCAGATACGTTACCGTGCTCGCGATTCGTCCACAATATCCCTTAACGAATATTTCGTTTCCGATCATTCTTCTTCATCTATCCTAGATTCCGTAATGATGGAACCTTCACTTCCTCCTATTATATTGTACCCAGAACTTCGCTTCGACTTTTGGACCTTCTGTGCGTTTTGGGTCACGATACTTGACCTTCCATTCTTCATCCAATTTCTACCATAGCGTTTCAAAAGCCCCCATTTATTCACTCATTCGTTCACTCGGCACGATATCCGTACCCTGGCTACGCACAAGTACTGCACTGCACTCTACTCATGACAAACAAACTTCCATATAATAAAACTGGTCCACGAATCAAATTCTCCAAAGCCTTCTAGTTCGAGTGCAGTAACATTTGCCTGAGCTCGAGAGAGGGTTTGTAACACGGGAATAACGCCACAAAATTTGGTTACTGGCCTATGAAGTTGTAGTGTGCGGGCCGGCCACGGGAAAGCCTAGACACAAGCAAATATCTATGCGACAAGTATGTAATGTATGTAGGTGTAAGGATAACTAACAAGTAAGTGCATTCCAGTGCTTGAAGGGGGGGATATTTGGCGGGCCAAGTATGATACTGGTATTTGGGTTGAAACTAAGGGCACAACTTGCCGTGGGCACTTGAGCAATTAATCATTGAAACAAGCGAGGAAGCGAGGAAAATATCAACTTAGCAAATGGCAGAAGTAACTCTTACGAGTCGTAAAAGCAAACTACACCTGCACCTCTCTTTCTCTCCAACCAACCAATCCCAAGCTCATACATATGTACGTAACCACCAAACCCACAAACATCACCCCTCCACCGCCCAGCAACCGGAATTTGTCACGGTGGACGTCGGTACTGCCAAGACTAGTGTGCTTGTAGCTTGACCAGATCTCCGCTACTGTATGGTACCGGGGACCAGGTCGGCGTTTCGTATTATGGAAGTATGCGGCGTCGGGTAAGATCATATCATATCATGTGTTTTGCCCGTGAGGCTGAAAAAGAGGTACCCGTAGCAGGCAAGAAGTATTCGATTGTCGCCGGGGGGGGTGAAACGCCGTTGGTGCCGGGGGTAAGATAGAGTGTAACTATCGAATACTTCTTGCCTGCTACAAGTAGAGGGAGGGAGAGAAGGAATAAGGGGGAGGAAGGGAGGGATTACGGTATGGGACGGTAGTTTGCGGGATAACTAATCGGGAATTATTGTATTCCGGGTTGAGTTGCAGGTTGGTCTGTGGTAGTAGTGATAGGTTCCGGAGGATGACGGTGCGGTGTTATAGTGAGGATAACATTGGTTAGACTACCGTATCCTGTCCTCCTCTCTCTCTACCATAGCTACTAACTACTGCACCGTAATAGACAAACCCTCAATATCATGCTCAACTCTACAACACCATCGCCTCCCCTCCTACAGTGTACATGTAACCACACCTACCACTACCTACCCCACAGCCATCTCCCCACCGCCCGCCGCCTAACTGGTCTCGGAACGGAATAATAATAAAAAAATAATAATAAATACCTGAACCCCCGTTTGATCTTCCCGTTAACTCTAAAATATCTTGCTCACACCGTGGTAGGAGGAAAGGCAGCCCAACCCGCAAAGCTTAGCTTGACTTAGGTTACGTTTTTGCTGGCTAATTCACCGGATGAGGGGGGCTTCCGGTCCTTTGGGCCTGGGGGGGTCCCTTTGCCCGTTTTTCCGGCTTGTATAGTTAGGTATTGCACATTTGGGATATTGGAGGGAGAGAGGGGGAAAGGGAGGGTAAGGGAGTTTTGAAGAATTAGTGGTAGAGTGATATGAGTGAGTGGATAGATGGATGGATAGATGGATGATAGATAGATGGAAGGATGGAAGAAACAAATGATAGAAGAAAGGAAGAAGGGAAAGAATGGAGAGGGAGAGAGAGATTAACTTGAGGCATCAAAACTTAATGAAGAAACGCGCGGTACAAGCCCAATATCAGCTAGGTGGTGCACTCATAATGCATAAACAATCATCATTTTTTCCAAATAGCAGATTAAACCATCGAATATTCCAATATTCCAATATTCACAAGTAAGTATTCAAGCTCGAAATTAATAACCGACCCACGAGTCTCACTCTTTCCGAAATCGCAGATCAAAGATTCGAATCTTCAAAAGTAATAACGCAAGGCTCTAAATTATCTGGTTATGCATGCACATACAAGTACCGTACTTGTGTGATCCCCACTTTCCAAGCCCATCCTTAAAGGTCACAATTATCATCGGGTATTCCAAGCAATACTGAGCCTCGCCACAGCAGTGTACCGTACTATATGATACAACTAAGTAATTAATCAAACTTTAATATCGCAGAGTCACAAAAAAAACATCCCTCCATTTCGTACCTGTATTTACGAGTATAACCCCCCTGTAGCTGGGTAGCCTAGTCCAACCTAACCTCCTTACTCATATTATAAACACCCCGCATGCATCACCCCTCCACCTCGCAGACATCCCGCCCTACCATGCCATGCCATACAAACAGCGCCCGCCCCCAAGACCAGCGAGCGAGCATGCATGATACCGGTAATCCGTTACGTGATAGGATCATACTCGTGCTTCCTCGGTACGGTAGGCAGGGCAGTCAATGGACTGGACTACCGTGGAGGTTGCTGGATACCCCGGTGAGGCGTGGAGGGGAAGCTATATGCGACGGGTTTGGTAGAGAGGGAGGGAGAAGGGTTTCCTTGTGTTTTCGGCTTGCGGCTCTGTCCAGAGGGAGAAGGAGGCTGTGGCGTGAGCTGGGCGGGCGGATGTGGAGAGAGGATGTGGAAGGAAGACAGTACCGTACCAGTATCATAGAAGTAGAAGTTGAGTTGAATAGAGTGGAGAGCCGTGTTACTATACTGTATTTCCCGTAACACGATGATGATCACCATCAGTACTGTACTGTACAGTAAATCCATTCTGTAATCTCTAGCGCGCGCAATCACCTACTATGGTATTATCCTCGCACTGTACTACCGTACCCTCTACCATATCTAGCAGAACAGAATATCGAAGCGTAGTTTACCCACCTACCTGGCTATGCAACTCCTCCCCTGTACCTCCTGCCTTGCCCCGTCATGTCATTACCACGATTTCCCAAGATGGTCAACAGACTGTACTGTATGCGCTTCGATAATATTTAATTCAAATCATAACAGCGCCTACAAGTATCATACCATACCCTCAAGAGTACAAGCACAAGTACAAGTACAGAAGGTGCTGATGTAGGATGATTACCATATACGGGGTTGGCGGAATAGAGTTTGCACGAGTGTACCATGAGGTGCTGACTTAAATGCAAACCTACTTCCTAAACAGGTTGATTACAGTATGGTGCGGTATTGGACGAGTGCCACAGTCGAGATTACTTCTGAGGGCGAGTACAGTAGTACAATCACACATTCAAGAATAAGGGTTTGACCTAAGGCGCTGTAATAGTTTTTGCCTACTTGTTATGTATCTACCGGATCTGTCTATCTATCAGGAAGGCAGGCAAGCAGCCACAAGATCCGTATGCACAACATTAATCTCCGCTCCACTCTAGTAGTATAGTAAGTAAGTAATGAACAAACAAATACAATACGCTGATCTCGCGCTTGGGCGATTATTCAATTAGAAAGTACATACATTAATGCAAACCCACTTCCCCTTTCTGGTTGACAAGATGTTTACCATGCTCCACTATTCATCCAATCTACATATCACAAGTAAGTAATACACCGCGCCCGTCGCATCTTATCACTCACCCGTGGACACAAAACAAGCTTAAGTCTTGCAGTCGGGAAGGTGCGTGTGAACTGATTACCAATGGAACTGCACAACTGGAGATTAGACTGGATAGAGAAAAGTAGGCAAAATCATGCACCCCACCTCACCACGTCCGCGGCACCGCCAAAACAATACACAGAAGTGCAAAGAGCAAGACTGAAAATTAAGATTATCTGTAGACTATTACACTTTATGCGCTCGATCTATTCTATTGCTTTCCATTCCCACGAGACAGGTCATGTTTTCCACAGTGACTACCCGCCAGCGCGCGCACATATCATACTATATCATAGACAGGATATAATAGCCCACCACCCTAGTAAACCTGGACGGACGGACAAGCTCTTGTAAAAGCACTCTACGATACTGTTCGTATATACGGTAGTAATAAAGTTCCCATCCACCCATAACACATGCCAACATTGCGCGAGCAATTGCGGTTCCATGGATAAGGGACTAGTCTAAACTACTGTAGACAGACTTAAACTTTTCAAGTTACCGTGCAGTACGGTAGTACGTACGGCATGGTGTGGGTTTAAAATCCCGATGAAAGGAAGGTAATATTGCTTGACCTGGGGATATGAGTACCCTATTAGCCAGGATGGACGGTCGGTTCATTCATTCATGAATAAGCTTTTCCACCAGTAGGGAGGGGAAGGATTGTTACTGATTCTTTTTTTTTCCTTTTCGGGCGGGGGCCCCTGAGTACGGCGGGTCAACTGTACGTAGCGTGCAGAAAGATTTTTCGTTGCAACACAGGGTACTGGCTTTGGCCGGGTAACCACCTGTGTCAACCAATAGTGGATGTGTGCTGAGAATTATCTAAAGTTCTTAATATTGTTAAAAATTGAAAAAATAATTTTGCTTTAGTATTGAAAAACTCTAAAAACACACTGAAGTGATAGGGCATTTGATAAATCAATTTGGGGGAAAATAACTGCTAATTGAACCCCACGCAAGACTAGTTTTATATTACTAGTATGGTAATTGTGAGCTTCTACTAAGTACTATCTCGCTTAAAAGCTCTCTTATCATTCTTGAGTAAGAATACTCACCATCTGATTTTCGTCAGACTCCTATTTTTAACTAAGTAGGAAATCTCCGATCCTGCCACCATGGCTATTTGTATATTATAGGGCTATCTGAATCAAGTCAATGGTTCACCAGGCAGAAACCACTCTCACGCATACCAACTCAGACCTTTAAGATAGACCAAATATGAATTTCTTTAACCATTTTGTCATACCAAATTACAATGGGTCTGCCAAAGAAGAAAGCTTTTTAAAAATCTATTTAAAGTCAACTTTTCGCTTAGAGACAACTAATATTTTCATTATTTTTTGTTTTAATTTTCTACATACCACTTGTCAAACAACTTGTCAAACACAAACCACAAACCCAAACCTCAAAAAAAATGCCAAAAGTATACCACTGGGAATTATATAAAGAAAAATTAGCAGATTTGTATTTAATACAAAATGCAACCCTGACAACTATTATTGTGTAGATGGAAGAAAGCTACAAATTTAAGCCTAGGTAAAATTATAAAAATTCTGTTATAATAACTCTAATTATACTGACTATAGGCAGTCTGCGAGCATATAGAAACAAATTTTCAGAATGGAGCTTTACTAAGGATCAACTTTCTTTACATAAAGATCAAGCTTTAGTCACAAAAGTCAAAGATCTTTGGGCAAGGAACATGAGCTCAGCAAATATATTGCGTTGCTTGAGTCTTGATGGTTGGCAGATTTCAGCAGGTCAGCTGAGAAATCTGCGACTACATCCTACACTACGATGGATGTCTAATGGGGATGTCTAATGGGTACTGCACCCACACCCGAGGCACAGCTAGAGGCTGCACAAAAGGCTGAGATATATGTTCAAGAACATTTGATATCTGGAGAAGCAATTAGATATGGCCGCCAGTATACCTTATCTAATATTCGACTTAGTGGTATTTTTGTATCACAGTAAGTAAACTCTATTAAGAAATAAAATCCCATATCTGAAACCTTCTATTTAGAAAGCAAGTCCAGGAAGCTATGAAAGTAGTTGATCCTGAAGGAGTTGCATCAAGAGCTGAGGCATTTGGGACCCAGAGAAAAAGAAAAGAATTCACAGTAAAAGGTCTAAATCGGGTTCTTTCAATTGATGGACATGATAAGCTCTCAAGATTTGGCTTTGAAATTTATGGGGCTATTGATGCTTATTCTCGGTACATTGCATGGTGTTATGTTGAAATTTCCAACCGGACTGCAGTGTCAGTAAATAAGCAATATTTAAGACTTCTTTGAACAACACTACACATGCCTAGACTTATTCAATCAGACAAAGGTAAATACCTGTATCTTTTATTTTATTTTTCTATCTTCTATTAATACATAACTAAAATATAATTATATCATAATAGGAACTGAGATGGTCCTTTTAGCAGCATCACATGTAACTTTAAGGTGTGCTAATCATCCATCACTAAAGTTCTCTGAGATTTATTGCTTTGGAAAATCGATAAAGAATCAGCATATTGAGGCCTGGTGGAATTTATTGACGGAAGGTCAGACACAAGAGTGGAAAGTATATTTTGCTGAGCTTGAAAATGAGGGATTGTTTGTGGGCAGTGACTTAGACAAGTCATGTCTTCAATTTATTTACATGGAGATCATTCGATCACATATTCATCGCTTCATCGAGATTCACAACAATCACTTGATCTGGCATCAGCGCAAGCGAGACCACTATCTGCCAACTAGATAACTATACATGATGTATTTTTATCCTGAGACAGGAAAGGATTACAAGGAGCAAGTAGACCAGGATGTCTTGACCGCCCTTGAAGCTGAGGTCGCCGAATATAATCTTGATCAATACCTTCCATCCAATACATTGAGGCTTTACGAGACCCTCCTATATGACGGTGGATACCCAAAGGAGTTTAGCTATGTGGATAAGCGATATAAGGAAGCCTACATATACTTGCGTGAGAGGGTATGTGTTATGGGGTAGTCCAACCATAGGTAGGGCCGGTAGGTCTAGGCTGTAAGCTTCTTGAAATAAGGTAAAGTAGGATGAAACGAAGATCGTTAAGGTAGGCTCGTAATTTTCCTAAGGTTTAGAAAGAATATGTGTAATAAAGTTTTTTCAAGAGTAAGTTAATAAATATATTAATAAGATCTCTTCTCCGTTGCTTGATGTTTCTGATAGCTGGGAGTACCTCGATATTTATATTCTGCATCTGGGTTATCGCGGGCTACAATCAACTCCCATACTATCTAAGTACCTCCATCGAAAACCTCTTAATTTTCCTAAGTGCGAACACTCCTGACCCTGAGAATATTTGCCTTGCTTAGCTTTGATCTCTTCAAACTCCTATTTGTTTCTGGGGGGTGTGAACACTCCTCCAGTAGGTAGTCTTCGATCTCTCCACTATATGAACTTAATTTGAGTATGCCACCCTAATGGCAACTATACCAATCGTTCTGCCTCAAAACATAAAGTGATCAGCTTTAATGAATGAGCGCGGCCATTGTGTCGCATATTGATGCATCACAAGGCCCATCGGATATATAGGGTTTTTTGCTCTGGATCGAGCCAATAGCTTATCCAGCGAAAACCTCTCATACCGATTCTCGAGTAGGCCCTCTTGGGGCACTACTTCTTTCAAAGCAAGAGGCTCGGCTCTATGGCTACCTGTCAGTGCCATAGGCTCACGATATTCGGTCACTAAGGTTTCTTCCCAAATCGTCCCATTACTTATCAGCCATAATATTTAACTGCTAATGTACAAGGTAATAACTTGCTCAAAACTTAACCAAATTCCTCCGAGTCACTTCCCATGAGTCGCCAAAGGTGCCCTCTCATATATCCTATGGACAGCATCCAGTCGGACGGACGGCGACGACGTATATGGTGTTATGCTGAAGGTGCCATTAGTTGTGGCTAAAGTGTCAGGACGCAACTCGGCCGTAATACCGTAATGATGCCCGGTCCCTACATGGGGGCTGCAGGGGTATGGTAGAAATAATCCTATGTAAAGGCCAGGTAACTTTGGCCCTTTTTTCCATATGCCTAACAGTAGCTCCCCCTCCCAAGACTTCGTCTCGAACATCTTCTTTTCAAAAAAAAAATATAAATAAATAAAAGTAAAAAAAAAAAATAAAACTTTTCCATGGGAACTCAACATGGTAGGGTAAAAAACTTTTATGCGTTTACTTGGCCACACAAAGAAAACCTTGCCACATTATTCCAATCCTGCCCATCCTGGCATTTCGGGATTCAATCTATGAAATTCGATCACTAATTCCTCGGCATGCTCTAGGCGCTCCGGGGGTTCCCAGGTGTTCTCATCTTCCGAATAACCTTTCCATTTCATGAAATATCAGAGCTCTCAGAGGACCTTATTTTGTCCTCTAACTCGTCTTGTGTAGGAGATTATTTCACTCCTCACAATTCTCTCCACTTCCCATTCTAAGTCACCTTCAACTTCTTCTGGGTCGCGGGGTGGCAGTGCCCGTCCGGGCCAAGTAGAAACTCGGTAGGGTTCGAGCAGCGCTACATGAAAAACTGGATAGATTTTCTACCAGTCGGGTATTTGAAGTTTGTAGGCTCGTTCGCCTTTCTTTTCCAATACTTTAAAAGGCCCATAAAGCTTTGGGCTCAGCTTCTTCAAGGGCCGTTTTGATCACATATTTTTGCCGTTGAGCATGACTTGGTCTCCAACCTTTATGTCTGGTTGCTCCCTGGATTTTCGATCGTAATACCTTGACATAGCCTCTCGTGTGGATTCCAGTGTCTCCTTAGCTTGTTCATGTATATTTTTCATCCAGTGCACATAAAGGGTTGCACCTGGATTTTGAGCTTCATGTTCTCTCATCTATTCTGTCTGTGGATGGAAGCCATAGTTTGCAAAGAAGGGAGTCAATTTGTGTGCATTGGTGGTAGAGTTGTTGTAGGCATATTCTGCCACCGGCAGGAGTTGATACCAATCATCTTGATCATAGTTGACAAAGCTTCGTAAGTAACCTTCCAGCACTTGGTTGGTTCTTTCGGTTTGCCCATCAGTCTGAGGGTGGTAGGCTGTTGACATTCTTCTTTTAATTCCTAGAGCCTGGCACAATGATTCCCAAAACTCGCCTCGGAACTTTGCATCCATGTCGGAAATAATTTCCATGGGTAGCCCATGGAGTTTCCATACTTCTCGGAGGAAAACATTTGCGACATCCTTTGCGGTCGCATTTTCTTTTAGACTGACAAAATGTGCCATCTTGGTAAACCAATCCACTACGACCATGATCTGGGTGTGTCCCTGCGATTCTGGTAGTTGAACAATAAAATCTGTCGAGATAGATGTCCAGGCTGCATAGGGCACTTGGAAGGGTTGAAGCAACCCATATCTTGCATGTCGAGGAGATTTATTGTGTTGACACTCATCGCAGGATCTGACATAGTCATTAACCCAGCCTGTTAACCCCTTCCAGTAGAAGTCTCGTGTGACTATTTCTAGGGTTTTTTCTTGGCCGAAGTGTCCAGCGATTTTTGAATCATGGCATCCATTCATTATGAGGTTTTGGATACCTTCGTCTGCTGGGATAAAAAGCCGGTCTTTGTAGTATACCAGCCCATCCTTCAAGTTCCAGAATTTGGGCAGGTCCATGCTGTCATTTCTCAGTCTTTCTAACTCCTGCCTTCTCGTGACCCATTCTTCATCTCATTCAGCTGCTTCTTTGACTTTGGCCATAAAGTCTACATCAAACTTCTTTATTTCTGCTCTTGCAATGATAGCATTGGATAACATTACCACTTCTTGTGATAGTTTAGGATTGTGCTCCTCATCGTAATGGTCAAAATGCTCATTGTCTCTAGAGCTTGGTTGTAGAAAGCATACTGTTGGCTTTTTCCCAAGCAAATCACTGCTTCCGAAGCCTGCATCCGCTCATTCTATTATTGCCAAGCCTATCACTTCCAGGAGTTCGGTGTTGTCGATTTTCTTGATAATAATTTGAGCTATCCAATCCTCCTTGGAGACTTTGTAATCTGCATCCATTAGGTTAACCATTAAGACTTTTATTTCACCCATATAGTCGGCGTCTATCACCCCGGCACCTATGTGTATACCATGTTTAAGCGCCAATCCACTTTGGGGTACAATTCGCCCATAGGTTCCTTTAGGAAGCCCTATAGCTATTCCTGTCTCAACCAGGGCATGTCCCTTCCCAGGGATGGTTAGCCTATCCATACTATACAAGCCATGTCCTGCCACGAGCATTGATCCTCTAGTGGGGATCCTAGTGCTCTCTGCCAGTCTATGGACACGGATTCTCAGTGGCTCCGAGCTTTCATCCAAGTCTTCTGTTTCCGCCATCTGGTCATCCTCTGGCCTGGGATCGAGTTCCATGTCCTTTGTGGGGGTTAATCTTTTGTCCCCAGGGTTTTTCCATACCACAGCGATTTGTAAGAAGTTTTCAGGTTTCAAAATTGACGGTTCACTATGGGTAGCTCCCCCTTCAGGACGGTACTCTGGCCATCTACTCAGTGCATCTAGTTTCCCGCCTCAGGTTCCTGGTCTGTAAACAATGCGGAAGTTAAGGTCCGCTAGCTTTTGTGCCCATTGAATTTGTCTCACACTCCATGCCTTGGTGGTGAGAAAGTACTGTAAATTCTGATGGTCCATATAAACAGTGATGGGGACCTCCGTTCCTGCCAAGTAGTGGTGCCATTCTTTAAAGGCTTCAACAATTACCAACAATTCCTTGTCATGAACATCGTAGTTCTGTTCCGCTGGGCCGAATTTTCGTGAGTGGAATGCTACTGGGTGTAGTTTTTTCTTTACCAGCTGTGATAGAACACAACCAAGTGCAAAGTCGCTTGCATCAGTTTCCACTATTGTTTCTTTCATGGGGTCAAAATGGCAAAGAATTGGTGCTGTCACAAATTGTTCCTTCACAAATTCAAAGGCTTCATCCTGTTCTCTTCCCCAGGCGAAATGTTTAGAATTTCCTTTCAGGAGCTCTGTAATTGGTTTGCAAATTGCCGAGAAATCTTTGATAAATCTTCGGTAAAAGTTTGCAAACCCCATGAAGATTTGTATGTCTTTTACCGATTTTGGCTGCTTCCAATTTTGAATAGATTCTACTTTTTTCTCGCTCATGGAGACTCCTTTTGTGGTTACTACGTAACCAAGAAATTCCACTGTAGTAACGTGAAAATAAGATTTTGCGATAGAGACTGCTAGTTGGTATTCTCTTAGGCGTGCTAACACCTTTCATACCAGCTCCACATGACTTGCCTCATCTGCCGAGTAGATGAGAATGTCATCCATATAGACCACAACCCCATGATCTAGGAATTCTCTTAATATTGTGTTCATCATTGCTTGGAAGGTAGCTGGGGCATTGACTAGCCCGAATGGCATGACTTTGTACTCAAAGTGCCCATAGCGAGTCCAGAAAGCTGTCTTCCATTCATCTCCTTCTTTAATCCTAATTAGGTAGAACCCATCCTTTAGGTCTAGTTTAGTAAAGATGGTTGAGCCAACGACTCGGTCTCGCAACTCCGTCATTAGGGGGAGTGGGTATTTGTTGGATATTGTGACCTTATTGAGGCCTCTATAATCAATGCATAGGCGCCAACCACCGTTTGGCTTTGGTACGAACAGTATTGGAGCCCCACACGGCGCCATACTCGGTCTGATTTTTCCTTGTTCTAACATCTCGTTTAAGTATATGCGTAGAGCCTCTAATTGAGAGGCGAAAAGCTTGTAAATGGGTCCCCAAGGGGGACTTAGACCCTCCTTGAGGTTGATTGCATGATCAAAAGTCCTCCTTGGCAGCAGTTTTTCGGCAGCTGACAGTAGAAAGAGGTCCGTATAATCCAGGTATTCTTCTGGCAACTGGCTGATTACCAGTTCCCTGCTCTCATCAATAGAGCTTACCAGACCAACAACTGTTGCATCTGGATCATGTGCTATATCATCGTCCCATTCAAATAGTTCGTCCCAGTCATATCATGTGCCTGGACCACAGTGGTCATGACATTTCTGGTTTGGAAATTCCCACCTATCCGAATAGATTATATTAGATATGGGGTGTTCTTTCAACCATCCATAGGGTATTATCATCCACCATCTATTCGTAGGTATCACTTCGCAGGAGACTTCAGTTGTGTGGTGATTCACTCCTATTTCCATTTTTATGGGGGTCGTATATCATTTGCCACTGGTCTTGGCAATGTCGCCTGTAAATCCTTTAATCGGAATGTGATTTCTGCGAGTTATGCAGGGTATGTCTAATTCTTGTACCAGTTTTTCATTTAAGACAAAAACATCAGCCCCTGAGTCTAGCAAGACTTGGATATAGTAGCGTTTTCCTTTAACATGGAGGTGTGCATGACCTTCCAAGTGCTCGTAAAGGGTAGGTTGCGGGGCAACGAGTTTGTGTCACTTACCCGATGGTGCTGTTTCGATATGTCTTCGCTTTGACATTTTTTACAACTAGAATCTGGTATGGACTTCAATAGGTCCTTTTGCGCTTAATGAGGGTTTGAGAGTTCTTCTTGAGTAAAATTTTTGTCTGGATGAGTATGTTGACCTGGCGTATCTAGGTACTTGGGGTCTTTGGTGCACTTTGAGGAATATTCGGCACAAAGAGATAATAGTACTGTGGTGTATTTTTGTGTATTCCTGAATCGTTGTACAAATATTCCCAGTGGGGTGTACAAAAAAGGATGGTTCTCTTGAGACAAAGGATAAAAGTTCCAGGTCCCAGGTTAAGACGTGTACCAAGCGAAGTTGTGTTGGTACTAAGGTATAATCGGTGTAGGCATTAATCATTTTATTCTTGCAGTTTTGTATAGTTGGGTATGCAGGGTGTAAAGTTTTTTGAGTTTACTATAATGCCCGTGTTATTTCGACCAATCAGGTCTCCTCAGGTAAACTGACATGAAAAAAATATTTTACAGTTATTGGGCAGCCCACTACCAGCGGTCTTTATCCCCTGCCGAGGGGTTCCCAAATATAACCTGACCGGTGCTTTTCTCATGGTAAAGCGTGGGTGCAATCCGCCAGTGCTATCAGTGTGGGCTAAGATTTTAAGTCTGGTGGGGTATGAGCCCCCATTGCGAGTTTGTGCCAGACCACAAGTACCCATACACCGTCGCCGTATGGTGCCAATCTCCTCCTTGTCTACTCAACCCCTTTGCCTCCTTAAGCTTATGCACAGACCCAAATCAGTGTCAGGAGTAACCCTTTCAATTAGACAGTGACCAGTCCAATGCTCTTCAGCCGAGAAGAGGGTGTGTAGACCTCGCTGTATACCCCTCAATTGGATCCCGGGTCAGATAGTTCCCAAAGTTGTGGTGGCGGCCTAGTCATTGCCACTTGACCAACCTGTGGCCTCCTCTCTTGGGGGGCCTGGACCTCCAATCAAGTGTTCCATCTTTTTGGTTGTCTGCGTCAAGTTATAGAGCTAACCATGGCTACTCTTCTACACATGCCCCACTTGTAGTTGGTAAGTCCACAACGGGTGCATGAGCCTGGTGTTTCTTTCCTTTTGTCTACCAGAGTTTGGGGAATTCCTTCATGAGCTTTCTTCCAATCTGTGTGTATCGGTGATGGATTGCCTTCTCCCCCATTTCACTTTTGTGTCTTCCACCCTGCTGTGGCTGCCTTTGGTGACCGAGGCTTTTTGTTAATCCTGGTATCAGGACTTTTATTTTCATTGCCATGCTTTCTTTTTATGGCATTTCCTCACCCCTTTGTCATTGCCTGGGAAAGGTTCTGGCATTGTAAGAAAGATTCCTCCAGCTTACTAAAGCCTCTTAGTGCCTTGAGCCAATCTTCATCGGAATCATATGTCTCTCCCGAGAGCCTTCTCAGGATTTGTTCTGGGAGCTTGTCCTCGACCAGGAGCCTCCATCCAATGCCTAACATTTTGGCCTTGATATTAAGGTTTTCGAGTAGAAGGAGGTATTCTTCAATGTCATTATTGTATGGGATTTTTTTCATGTCCCATACTGCCTCTCTTTCCTGCTCGATGCCCGAATATCTGCTAACAATTTCTTGGGTAAACCTGGTCCAAGAGACTAATTCAGGCCGAAATGGAGTGCCCATGGCCCCTGTCATACTTTTTCTGTACCATTCAGCAAAGGGTGTGACCTTTTTTCCCTTCGTCCTTTTCAATGCATAGACGATTTTATGGTGGTCTTCTATCCATTGACTTGGGTTTCTAGCGAAATCGTCTTCACAGTCTAACACCCATGTGTTAATGTCCTCATAGACCTTGGCCTCAAATATGGACGGTGGGTCTGCATGCCGCTTTCCTCTGGCAATCACGCTTCCCAGCATGTCTATTAGATTGTCTGGGTCTGAGACATTCCCTTGGGGGGGCCGGCTTTCAGGTCTTGGTGTCGGACCGGGGGCTCGACTTTCCTCCTTGCTGGAGCTGCTGCTGCTGCTGCTGCTGCGGTTAGGGTCCCCGCCCCCTGCTGCATGCATTATTGGGGGTCCTTCGCTCCCTCCTCCTCCTCCTTCTCCTCCTGCCATTGCCTCTGGCTGGCCTCGGTCAATTTCCTTTCCTTTCTTTGGCCTTCCTGCTAAGGACCCAGAGGAGGAAGGTGGGGCAGTTTCTACGGTTGTTTGCCTTGCTGGAATGGAAGGGGTGGCTGCTGAGTGAGCTACTTCGGTTAACTGTAGCTGCACCAATTCCATCATTTCTCATATTCTTTGTTCAGCAGCTCTCCGTTGCTCCCAGTCGATCTTGACTTGAGCTTGGACTTGTTGAATCAACTGTTCCAATTGTTGATCTCTCATGAGGGATGCCTGTCCTGTCTGGTCAATATTCTGATGCAACTGGGTACTCACCGCTTGTTGCTGCTCGTGTTGAGCATTATGTTTTCGTAGCTCCACTGCTACTTGGTCTTGGAAGTGCTTTCAAGATATCCTCACTTCTCGTGCGAATTGCTCCTGTTTTAGGTTTATTCCCGCCAATTCATTTCCTACTATTTGTTCTCCTTGATCAAGCCTATTGCAGTAGCTTTCGAGCTCGTTGGCATATTGGCACCCTCATGCGGACAGCTCATTGTAGGCTATGTTTTGCTCATTTATAGATCTTGAAGCGTTTCAGTCGATTTGACTTAGGGATTCCATGATGTGTCTTAAGATAGCCGGAACTTCCAGCTGTCTCGGGGGGCCGCGTGATCCTTCTCTTGGGGTAGCGATTCTTTTTTCAATCTATCCCCATGATCTCCTTCCTCTTAAGGAGCCTGCTGGGGATGTCCCACTTGAGAGGTAAGGGGGGTTTTGCGTAGCGGTAGTGGCCAGTATAGATGTCACATCACTGGCTGGGGAAGGGGCTCCCTCTTCCATTTGTATGTCATGCCCTGGCCCTTGGATTGCCAAGGGCATAGGTGAGTCTTGTCTAATGCGATCCATGATAGGTATAGGTAGTAGGTAGAGGTAATTGTGTAGGTAGTGAGCTTAGGTAATGTGGAGAGTATTAATATACTGTTATGGGGTAGTCCAATCGTAGGTAGGGCCGGTAGGTCTAGGCTGTAAGCTTCTTGAAATAAGGTAAAGTAGGATGAAATGAAGATCGTTAAGGTAGGCTCGTAATTTTCCCAAGGTTTAGAAAGAATATGTGTAATAAAGTTTTTTCAAGAGTAAGTTAATAAATATATTAATAAGATCTCTTCTCCGTTGCTTGATGTTTCTGATAGCTGGGAGTACCTCGATATTTATATTCCGCGTCTGGGTTATCGCGGGCTACAATCAACTCCCATACTATCTAAGTACCTCCGTCGAAAACCTCTTAATTTCCCTAAGTGCGAACACTCTTGACCCTGAGAATATTTGCCTTGCTTAGCTTTGATCTCTTCAGACTCCTATTGTTTCTGGGGGGTGTGAACACTCCTCCAGTAGGTAGTCTTCGATCTCTCCACTATATGAACTTAATTTGAGTATGCTGCCCTAATGGCAACTATACCAATTGTTCTGCCTCAAAACATAAAGTGATCAGCTTTAATGGATGAGCGCGGCCATTGTGTTGCATATTGATGTATCACAAGGCCCATCAGGGTTTTTTGCTCTGGATCGAGCCAATAGCTTATCCAGCAAAAACCTCTCATACCGATTCTCGAGTAGGCCCTCTTGGGGCACTACTTCTTTCAAAGCAAGAGGCTCGGCTCTATGGCTACCCGTCGGTGCCATAGGCTCACGATATTCGGTCACTAAGGTTTCTTCCCAAATCGTCCCATCACTTATCAGCCATAATATTTAACTGCTAATGTACAAGGTAATAACTTGCTCAAAACTTAACCAAATTCCTCCGAGTCACTTCCCATGAGTCGCCAAAGGTGCCCTCTCATATATCCTATGGACAGCATCCGGTCGGACGGACGGCGATGACGTATATGGTGTTATGCTGAAGGTGCCAATTATTGTGGCTAAAGTGTCGGGACGCAACTCGGCCGTAATACCGTAATGACGCCTGGTCCCTACATGGGGGCTGCAGGGGTATGGTAGAAATAATCCTATGTAAAGGCCAGGTAACTTTGGCCCTTTTTTCCATATGCCTAACAGTATGGCAGTTTATACAAGATGGTGGAGAGGTGGAATTAATCACAACACCTTCAGGTGCAGCTGAGTGGATTGAAGCATACCAAGACAATGAAATTGAACAACATAGGAGCTATGTCAATGGTGATCAGCAGATGGAGCTAATTAATAGTGACAATGATAGCAAGGAAGAGAGTTTAGTTGTTGAACAATAAATATTCCAAGAGGATGATGCCGGAGCTGATAGTTTGCTTTTAGATCTTTAAGTTTTTATTTAATATCTTCCCTCTTTCTTATTTTTCCTTGCCTCAATATTTTCCTCTCATTATTAAAACCTGAACCATTTTCTACCACCATACTCTTTACTTTTTTATTATTTTTCTTCACTATGCCTTCTTGCCAAGTTGAAGCTTGTACTTGCTTGCAAATTCTTCCAATGCAGGGGGTCATCCTACAATTTGTATTGGTTGTAAACATCCAACAACTATTCATTATGATGATGCCAACATCACTATTCTCGGAAGTTCTTCAGGTATGAAAAACAAATATTTTTAAAGTAATATCTTTTAGCTAACCTGCCATCTTCTAGTTCAACTAGCCTCAACCAGCTCTTCAACAACAATTTTACCTTTTACCAATCAGCATGCAGCTCGAAGCTCTGCCATTTCTACCGAAGTAAACCTTCAAAGACAATGCACGAACATTTCTAAACAACCTGGGAGATCAAATATTCTTACTTCCCTTGGTCAACAACCAGCTAAGCCAGTAGCCCGATCATTAGCTCTTTTTATCTTTCCAAAAGGAAATACTAGGGGCTCTTTTCATGGTGTTCCTACCATCATGCACTTTTTACGGTCCAAACTCATTCCTGACTGGCAACACTACCTCACAAACCAGGTCCTACAACATCCCACTTGGACTACCTATCCCAATATCAAGCAATATATTATTGATTCAGATCATCCTATTTGTGTTGGGTATTGGGAGGGTAATTCGAATACTCCAAATGCAAATGCTTTAGTTGGGGGTGGCACAATTGCTGATCTTCTTCACCTAACTGAAAACCCTAAAAACCTAGCTGGGACACAACAACCTCCTTCTCGTAGATCTGGTCGAACCACAACAACATTTCATATAGCTTATACTGTTTTTATTCGTCGCATTGGTATGGTATATTCTGATAAGGAGCTGGAATTATCTGAGGCAATAGTAGATGGCCAGGAAATTAAAAAGGAGTTGACAGAGAAAAGATTGCAAAAACCTTTTCACAGAAGGATCCAACCTCAACAACTACCATCCTCCTCCCCTGAAGACTCTGACTCTGAGTCTAAGCATGTCACCCAGAGCACTCAAGATATTATTCTTTCTGTACCTCCTCCTTCACAGCTACCTGTTTCACGCCTATCTACACCTATTTCCAATACCTTACATGCTACGTCGGTATTACACAAAAGAAGTCTAACTATGTTATCACCTGAAAAGGTTTCAACACGATCTATGTGAGAGTTGAAAAGGGTTAGTTATGTAGAAAAAATGAACATTGATAGTACTGGTCGTCGTACTGGTAGCTCAACCAAGGTTGATAATGACGATGTTGTTTAAACTCTATTTTCTTTTATAATTTTCTGTCAGTGATGTGGGGTTTGTGGAGATGATTTTTTTCCTTCTACTTTATTATGTCAGTTGTTATTATTGGGTAGTGGTGATCTTAGAATGAGTATTAGGTTCTTTTCTTTAGTTGTGCAGTGGTTTTCTTCATTTCTTTTCTTGATTGTTCAATCTAGTATTTTCTTCCTAATCTTGGACTTGAGAATATTATGTCTCAGATGACTGATATGTGACACCGGCAGGTAACACTAAGTACAAGCATTTGGGAGGTGAGGGTAACTAAGCCATTATGATTGTAATTAAACATGTAGAGTAAGAGATTGAAGAAGTAATTGTTCAACCAAGTATATATAAGAACAAAACTGTCACTGGCTGAAGTCAACAGTTCCAAATACCAAATACAATAGGCTGTTTAAATAATATGATTGTTCGCTATAATGTCAAAAATTATATCAACCAATATATATCTTGAAACCAAATAATTTATAGTGGGATGGTTGTTACAGGTATCTTGTTTTATTATATGTATTGTTTATAAGCTATGCTATGTGATTCTGATGACGAGAAGGAATAGCCATCTAGACTGAGGTAGGGAAATGGCTTGTAGTAGTATATATATACCACAGTAATGATAGTGGTTGAGGGTATTTAGACTACTAGCATATTGTTTCTAGCATATTGTTTCGAATAATGGAACAACAACAAAGTCATTTACCCTTATATACACATCTCTTTCTATCCTGCCGCATTCCATCCACCATCCCATCCACCATCCACGCCCTAGAAAAAAAAAAAAAAACTATCTAACTAATTTTCCCGAACCTCATCTTTTGTACATCTTTTTCTCTTTCTCTCTTCCTAGGTCTCCCTATCTTACCAGCCCTAATACTAATTCTATGACTATATTTATCAGTCATATTTTCCCTATCCCGATCCTCCTTATGTGTATCATAAAAACTTGCAATTCCAATCTCAGCCCTTCCTGCACTCTGATCAAGCAACTTACCTGACTTAATAACCTCCTCAGAACTTAGTATTCTTCCTTTAGCCCCTTCTGGCTGCTTCCAAATAGCTGTGTATGTATACTTTGTTCTTTTTTTCTTTTTTTCTTTTTTTCTTTTTTTCTTTTTTTCTTTTTTTCTTTTTTTCTTTTTTTCTTTTTTTCTTTTTTTCTTTTTTTCTCTTTTTCTTTTTTTCTTTTTTTCTTTTTTTCTTTTTTCTTTTCCATCATCTCCGTCACCCTCACCTTCTGTTACTGTAAGTAAATCCTGTTCCTCCTCTTGAATCTTATCTCTTCTTCCTAGGGCTACTACTGATGCCAACTCTATAGTATATACTTGCACTTTCTTCTTTTTCTGCTTTCCCAATTCAGTAACCTGATTTTCCTCCCAGTCTGCTGGGAGTGGTGTCATGTCTGGATGCAGCAGACCTTGATTAAACTAAGTATTGTATATAGAATAGGGAATAAGAGTTTCTTTTTTTCTGTAGACTTTAGTGAATTGACTATTGTAGTACCAGGTAGTAGCTGGAGACCATTTAAAAGCATGAGGGGTTGTTTTATTGGCTGCCATTCTGGAGGTGTATTCTGAAGATTGCCCCTAATAATTACTGGTTAATACAAAGTATTGGATTGGAGAAGAAAATGAAATATTATTTACCATAAGAAAGAATTTATTAATTGCATCAATCAACTTGTCATCATGGGTAACAAATTTCCTCCAAACATTTTGAATTTTTTCCTCCCTCCGGATGTATGCCAGCTAGATGTAATATCTCAACTGCATACTGCATGTGAGGTACCAATACCATTCCAAAGATGATTGTATTTTGGATCAGTCATATGAGTATAAACTATAATTGACTGATTTCTGAGGGTTTGCTGATTTTTGGAGAGAAGGAGGTTGTTCTTAAAAGCAGGAAAGCTGAGAATTGGACAGGGTGCTAAGCTGGTATCATACCAAATACTCCAGGAGGATTCTGTGGTGGTAGGGTATTTAAGAATGATTGATGCTTGCATAAATTTGTTTCTATCTAAGAAAACAATGCACATCTCAATAACTACAAATGCCATCTGAATATGTACATTCTCTATAGATCCAGGTTTGAGCTTCCATGAATCTATGATCTGCTTATATTCAGTAGTTTTCATAGGTACTACATGCCCATGCAAAGCAAACTGCCATCTAAGCCACAATGCTAGAGTTTGTTAGTATTATCATTGTTATTATCTGGAGCAGGTACTACATACTAGGTAAGGAGAAGGCTATTGCGTTACCCCAGGTCTCAATTTCCAAAGTATTTAGAAAGAAGTCCTTATGATAGTACTGCTCAAGAAGAGTTGGGTCACTTCCAGTAAATTGGTTTTTCCTGTGAAATTCTTGATGTGACTCAATTCTGTAGAGGCCTGGAGGAATTTGAGCAATAAGCATTCTCTTCATATCCAAGTAGGTAATTCCTTTAGGCATTGTAATAAAGATAACTTGAATGGAAGAAATAGGTAGGTAATAGGAAATAGATGTAATTAGGCAGGTGGTACTGAATGAGTTGTAGTGGAAAGGTATTGGATGAGGTCGATGATATGTCCTTAATAAATATTAACCTTTGTATTTTACTAAACCATTGAATTGTCATAAAAGCAGTTTTTTTCCTACAATTAATTTAATTAATTAATCCATCATCTCTAGTATTTTCTAGTATTTTTTGCTAACAAAGCGAAATTGTTCTTGTATTTTTAATGTTATTTTGTAATTGGAAATTGTTCACGGTTTATTGAGACATCAACGGCTCGCCCGTTGACACCTCACTAACTGTGGTTACCCTACCGAACCAGCCCTCAGCCAAGAGTACCTAGCCGTTGCAACGGAATTTTTTCTGCACGCTACGTACACTTGACCCGCCGTACCTGAGTTTACAGGAGCGCCGGTATGCTATGGCATCGTGGACAGACAGACCAGACGGACCTTCATGGGAAAGGAAAGGGAAGGGCAGAATTTGCATTACTTATCGATAAGACACATCTAACTCCTGCAATATTAGATGTTTCCACCTGTGAAACGACTACTGTGCCGTGCTGTGCTGGACGTTGCCAAGATTAATGTTAGTTTGCTTGCTAGCGCGTTATCGAAATGATATAATACTATGAAGGCTTTTTTTTTTTTTTTTTTTTGCCGGGATGGGTTGGGTTAGTCAGTTAGGCACGGGAGGTAGGTTCATACGGTACGGTACTTGAGTCTTGAGTAGGTGGTAGGCTGCGCTGTGGCTATTTGTGGTGATGATTCTGCTGTAAGCGCCCGGTCACAAATAATTGTCACGACGGACTACTTACTTGATCGACGAGACTGGCCTGTCTGATACTGTAACCGTGGAAGCAGCTCTTTGTGCGAGACGAGCACCCGGTTACTAAACTGGCGTTGCGAGGTAGTCGTGCTATACTTAGCGATCGACCGACTGACTGTCTGTCTGGATGCCTGGGTGGATACGGGAGCGTATCGATTACGTGTCAAGTTATAGATATCTTTGTTATTGTCTTATTTATTGTCTTTGTCTACTTGTATCATGGATGAATAAGTTGTAATAGATTCTCGGGGTAGATAGCGGCTCTTGCAGGAAAACGGGTTTGAATGAGGTTCGTTTCTAAAATGGTTTGAACTGTCTGTCGGTTAGATCGCAGAGGCTTCACGCCGGTGTCGTTGCCACCGTCCCTCCTCCCTACTTTCTAATCGATTAAGCTGCGGCTGCGGCTGCGTACAGTACCGTAGATGGGCCCCTCCAATTGTTGGTTGTTTCTCTTTTCCAGAAGATCATGCGGATAGTTGTAGCTGTAAATTTGAACGATTTGTCTATTTCCCAAACCAGTCATGATACATTCTTAAATCGGGGTGGTATTAACTGAGGCCTTTTCCATCAATCGGATTGGTGTTTCTTACCTAGGAGTGGTAATGCTAGTCTACTGTACGCTCTGGCGGTAACTAAGAATGCCTACTACGCTACAAGTATCAACAAAAAGGTGAACTTCCGTCTCAATATCTACCTGGAGATCCTCAGCTTGAGCAATTGATTCGCTCGCCAAGCGCAGAGTTAGCTAGCCTAGATATAATCGCCCCCCCTTCTTCTTCTTCTTCTTCTTCTTCGTCTGAGTCCAATGCAGTGGTAGCTGTACGAGTAGCAACAGAAGCGCTGTGACCTGCAAAGCAGAATTGCAACTTTGCCTGAAAGGGCATAGGCCCCAAATGCGGAAGGCTTTATTTGAAACGTTGCCCCTAACAAAAGGCACCCCAGAAGGAAAGAAAAAAAAGAGTAGAAAAAAAAAAAAAAAAAAAAAAAAGAGCCAAAAGCATGGCTTCTGTATTCTTGATCCAAAGTGACCAAGGCCGACGGTTGATGCGGAGGTTTCCAGTGAAATCAACTGCAATGCCATCCATAGGAAAGTGCTTCTTACCCACAGCCACAGTCTGCAATGGCTTACTTCCCCTTGTTTCGAATGACAGCGATTGGAAGGTTAGAATGCTATTCAGGGGAGAAAGCTGTCAAGGGTGAGGAACTCATGGCTGGATGAGATGGAGAAATGGATGGATGATGGGTAAGGATTTGTAACTCTTGAAGCTTACTCGTGCTGCACTCTACCATTCAGCGCCGAGCTGCGATGGAAGGTTTCGTGTCGGCAAATTGTGGGATGGCACCGCCTATCAGACGTCAAAGGAAGGAATGGTTACTCTGAGATGTATTATAGGCTGGGTCACGCAAAACTACTGGGTTTGGTGATGGGATGGGGGGGGTGAACAAGATCTGCGGCTGGACTTGACCCGAATATGCAGGCACGCTTTTGTTAGCACATCATAGCACAGGTCCACGGAAGCCACACACTGCCATTCACCACCACCAATTAACCTTACCACCAATGAATCCATCCAAGAAAGACCATACAGGGAAAAAGAAGAGAAGAAAAAAAAAAAAGAAATGTTCCACGGTACTCACCCTACACTCTTACTCTTTCTTGGTTGCCCCCTAGCAATCTTGTGACCCCGCTTAATGATAGTGGTTGTTCTCCTCTCTCTCCTTTCTCACGGAGATGTATAAGATGTCCAAGTCCGCCCTGCCATCATGTCCTTTTTTTCCTTTCACTCTTCACCCACTTCATTCCTTAACGACTTCTTTACTACCTTCGACAGGCTCCTCATTTTCACACACGCCAGCGGCAACCACCCTTTTGGAGCTTATTCTGTGAATAAATTCCATATTCCATTCCTTACCGGACTTACGGGCTACGGTGCATTCCTCATCTTGAGGTGAGTTTATCTCGGTGGCCGATTTTCACGCTACTGCCCTCTCTCCAGCCAGTCAAAATCAGACAAACAAAGCCCCCTTCTTCCCCATTCACTCCCCCACTTATCCATGAATCATGAATCCTTTTATGCAGCGGATTACCGAAGGCTTTTCTCTTACAAAATTAAAGAAAAAACCCTACATGACTGCCCACCCCTCCTACCCTTTTTTATACCCCCGTCCTTCCCACTTATTTCCATGCACAAATAACAAGCCTTTTCGTTTTTTTCCTTCTTGTTTTACATGTTTGCTAACCTTCAACCCGCATCTCGGGTTTGTCCAGAATTTAGATAATTCATAAAAAGTTTGTCAGGCTACAATCGAAACACTCATTCTTTTTTACCGAATTATTTCCATATCACTCGAAGCGATCACGAAATCTACAAGTCCAAACCAAATCACATTCTCTTTCCAACAAAGTCGTCGACAAAAAGAAGCTAGTCTTTTTTTTTATTTTAATTAAAGAACCAAAAAAAGTCGCTTGTCAATAAAATCCACAATGAAGTTCTCAACAGCAACCATCGCCGCCTTGTCGGTTTTCCTCCCTCAGATCGTCTCGGCCCACTTGATTATGGTCGAGCCAAAGCAGTGGTTCGTCCCTCAAGTCACTCGTGCTACCGTCGAGACCAGCGATAGTCAACAGCATCCTCTACAGGCTGATGGTTCAAACTATCCTTGCCAGGGTGTTGCTCCAGAGGACGTCGTGGCAAAGTATGAGCCCGGAAGCACCCAGAGTCTTAAGCTCATAGGTACTGCAGTGCACGGTGGTGGATCTGGTCAGATGTCCATCACTTATGATCTCAAACCCACTAAGGATTCCAAATTCCGTGTCATGCAGTCGTGGATGGGAGATCATCCCGTCAAGGCAGTTGGTAACTTGGGACCTCAGGACAGAGATCCGCAGAATCTTGGACCCAAGTTCCCCTTAGATAGCATCAATCCTCTCTCTTTCAAGGTCCCGGCTGGCCTGCCTAAGGGTAAGGCTATCGTCACTTGGTAGGTCTCATCACACTCTATCACTCTTCTACCACAATGATGAAGAAGACAACTAATAAATAAAACAGGACTTGGTTCAACAAGCTCGGCAACCGAGAAATGTACATGAAGTGTGCCACCGTCGAGATCGGCGGCTCAGAGACGTCCACCGCTGCTTTCGATGCCCTCCCAGAAATGTTCCGCGCAAACTCCGGCAATGGCTGCACGGTCCCCGCTGGTATCCAAGCCATCGCATTCAAGAACCCAGGACCCTCGACCGTCGGAACGGGAATCACCCCCATCGACTGTGACAAGACCCAGCCCGGTACTGGAACCCCAAAAACCCCTGGCAACACAGACAAGAAGCCCGACACTGGAAACCCCAGCGCCTCCGCCGTTGTCAAGCCAACCAACACCCCAGCACCCTCAGCGGAGACCAAGCCACCTACCACCACTCAGGCCCCCGTTACCACTCAGGCCCCCGCTACCACCCAGACTCCCACTCCTTACTCGCCTCCCCAGAAACCCCAAGCTGATGGTGCTTGCACCGAGGGTGCGATCATTTGCAATGCGGACGGAACCTGGTCTCAGTGCGGATCTGGCCGCAGTCAGAATATGGGCCTAGTCGCCGCGGGCATGGTCTGCAAGAACGGAGCTTTCGAGCATCAAAAGCGATCCATCCGTTTCTCTCATGATCACATGCGCCGTCGTCACGCTGGTTCTGAAGTCCCCTCCCAGTAAAGGGCAATTTTGGAGTTTGGTAGTTTTTGAAAATTTCATAGACTTGGGGAATAAAACGGGTACACAAATATTCATGTATCTTTTTCTCTCATTTTCTCATTGCCTCTTATTTTTATTTCTAGCTTTTGGTTGTTTTTATTTTATTTCTCGTTTGTTTTTTTTTGGTTGGTGTAGGGAGTGTTGCTTGTGTGATGGTAAAAGTAAAATTACGAACACATGGCGGGAAGGAAGAAATAAAAGGAAAAGTCGTCGAACGACTTTTTTTTTCTTTTTTTTCGGTTATGCATTTCGGGGTTTGTAATATATAATTATATAAAATGCCTTTGAAGCTTTTAAAAAAAAAACTTGGTTCCAAAATAATCGGTGTGATGATTGTGAGGTTCACTTTTCGAGCCGGGGACCGGACATGGTATATCACTCGAGTTATGATTAGATGTACAGTACTGTAGGTATCCTGGTAGCATCATACTGTACTCCGGCATGCTAGCGAAAAAAAGCGTAAGATTCTGCGTGCGGGGTCCATCCTTGAGTTGAAGCCGTGGTTCTGTCGTGTTGTGCTATTTGCGGGATTGGAAAATTGCACGGCACCGACCGACCGACTGGATCGATGGGATGGGGGATTCAATAACTTGTCATGGTACTGTACTGTACTACTGTACCCGTATAAATTACGTAGCTAATCTGACTAACATCAGTCTATTACCGTACTGTAGTTATGAGGTTTGCCAAGGGGCTGGTGGTGGTGGTGGCGGGG
>ML120361.1:1117159-1193885 GCA_003788595.2 Choiromyces venosus 120613-1
CATTTATTTTGGAGGGGGGGTAGTGGTTATATTCGCTTAGATAGATGGATAAAGAGGTTTTGTCATCGGGATAGTCTACTTGCCACTACTCGATAACTCCTCCTTTCTCACACCGTATTACATACCAGACCACCCCCCGCTTCTAGTCTGGTCTTGCCTGGCTTGACGTAACGTACCAATCAACCATGAGAGCATAGCACTTTTGCGTCTGCCACGGATGTTCTGGGAATTCTGCCTTGAGTTGCGTTGTGGAGTATATACCGTGCGGGTTGAGTGACAAGATGTGATGGCGTGCTGTGGGGGGGGGGGGGTAATGTATATCTGACGGAGAGGATATTTCGGGTGGGCGGTGGTTGGAGTTTCTTTGGGATTGCAAGCTTGATTTTTTTCACTCACTGTCGCTGGGTATGCGTGTTTGAATCTGGGGTCGTGGGGGAGGGGGTCGGCTTATATGGTGGCTTTTTTTTTTTTTTTATATTATATTTTTTGATTTTGATTTTGTGGGTTGGGGGTCATGGGGGGTCACTCGGATGGGACAGTCGTCAGTAGAGGAAGTCGTTAAGTGAGTCGCCAAGGGGCCAAAAATTATATATTGTGACCATGGGTGGGCATTTGAAATTGGTGAGGCTTGGTTTGCAATGTACTAGGGTACAAGGGTAAGTCTGGCGCGGTTCCACGAAATTTCTGGGTTTATTCCCTATTCTGGAAGTGCGCCCGACTTTTTTCCCCCTAACAAAATATGCCAAGAAAACGGGTTTGTATGGTGGAAAACCAAAGTTACCGTATATGGAGCGCGCCCGACTTTAGGTACCCTCCGAGTACAGTATTTTTTTGCATACAAAAAAAGGCTTGTCTTGTCTTGGCGGGTATTGTATCTTGGGACTAACGATGCAAGGATCTCTCTCCCTGCCACTTTGTAGTAGTTGAAAAAAGCAAGAAATTTCCCAAAAATGATGTGATATATTCCGGACAAGATAGGACTTTTTTTTTTTAAAATTTTTTTTTTTTTTTGCAATTATTACAGTAAGATTCATTGAGTTTTGATGGCTTGAAAAACCCCCAATTTTGGTGTGTTTTTGGCCCTTGGCGACTCACTTAACGGCCTCTACTGCTGTGGGGGGTATTGTATCGTGAGTGTACAGTGACAGGGTTGTTTCCTGGTATATCTGGGGTATTGCGCAAAGGGAGTGGTTTGGATGAGTTGATGGTGGTTTTTGTATGAGATGGGAGTCATTAAACTGAGGGATAGGATGGGATCCCAGCAGGTTGAAAAAAAAAAAAAAAAGCTAGAGATTAAAGATAAAGATACTCTATGATAATATGATATGACAAGTCTAAAGCAAGATTTCCCAAACTCCCGATGAACAAAAGAAAAAGAAATACCCCCCCCCCCCCGGGGCCCCCAAAAGCTTTCATTTGATCCCAACTACAACTTGGCCTTAATCCCCTCCCTCTCCCTAAGCCAGCTATCTCTCCACCACCAATTCTCGGCAAGAACCCTCGCCCCAACGACTCCCGCGACCGGCGGCAATCCCCAAAGCATCCACTTCCACCACCCATCCCTACCAACCTTGAGCTCCTCCACCGCCCTCCCAACCTCAAGGCACAGTTCCTCGACACTGCCATCATTCGAGATGACCACTCCTCTTCCCCGCGCGCCGCCAAACACCCTCTCGCAGCGCTCCGCCTTCTCCTGAATACTCATCTGCGATGCCACGCGCTTTTCCGCGTCCTCGCGCGTGAGGTGTGCGTCGCGGGCGAGGAGTCGGCTAAGTTGCACTTCCGGGGAGGAAACGGAGACGACGAGGACCGCGCCGCACATCAAGTCCAGGGAGGACTCGAAAAGGAGTGGTATGTCCAAGACAACAGCCCATGCGCCGGAGAGGTAGTGGAATGCTATTGATTTATACCTTTGATAATTCCCTCCTACATTAGTCAATGTCCACGAGGTAAGGGAAGGGGGGGAAAAGGACAAACATCTCCTTCCTAACGAGCGGGTGTACAATCCCGTTCAACACACCCCGGTCTTTCCTCCTCTCCGCATCGTCGCCGAATACGCGCCGTCCCAGGACCGCGCGGTTTAGCGTCCCATCGTCGTTCAGTAGTCCCGGCGTGCTGTCGGAAAAGTACTTTACTATCGAAGTATGTCCCGGCGAGCCCACTTCCACCACCTTCCGCGCGAGTTGGTCTGCGTCGATTATGGGGAGTGCATGGTCCTTCGAGAGGATCTTTGAAACGGTGGACTTTCCCGTTGAGATGGAGCCTGTTAAGCCTATTAGGAGCATTGTTTTATTTCTTGTTTGTTGGAGTTTGGGTGGTTGTGGAAGAGAGGGATGAAAGGGATAGAGGGGGGTGAATTTGACTCGTAGAGAGGACTTTTTGCTTTGTTTTAGGTGGGAAGGGTGGAAAATGGGGCGAGGTTTGAACTCTTGGATGACGTGATAAAAAGTACTATGCGGGCCAAGGTTGAGTGGTAGAGGCACTTGTCGCATCTATTCCTAACGCCGCAATTGATCTCCCTTTATTGATAGGAAAGGAATACCTGTCAGCCCACACTTCACCCTTCATATCAAAGAGTTATGGAAGTCTGGCCTTTGGCACATTTACACATCGCCGTTTACTCTACACTCGTCCAATCAGGCTACTATTCGCAAACCGTACCGCATCCGACCTCCACTCTCAGCCAAATCACAATTCTCCAAGACAACAACAAGCCATAAATTCAATCCAAGTTTATTATATCATACAAATACCATTCAAGAAAACATTTTCGTAACAAAAAAGTGAAAATAAAAATAAAACTTTTCCCCTTTATCGATAACATATCGAGATCCACCCACAAATTATACCATGAAAATAAGGTAAGACTCTTTTTTTATTTTTTCGCCTTCTTCTTGGAAGGTCCGTCGCCTTCAACGCCATTACGCTTCTTCTTGCGGTCGACTTCAACGTCTAGGATTGCGCCGTTTTCAATTTCGGAATCGGATTCAATGTCTACCTCGTCTTCGTCGTCGATGTCTGCTTCTTCGAGTGTTTCGCCTGATTGTGTGTTAGCTAATTGGAGTTCCCCGGGAGATGGGAATAACATACTAAAATACTTGGGAGCATTAGGGTAAACGTCCTCGCCGAACTTAATAGCCAATTCATCGCCGTCCGGGAAGACTTCTACAATTCCGTCGGCTTCGTCTTCATGTTCGTCACCTTCTTCATCCTTGACTTCACCGAGACTATCATGCTTCCCAGTCCATTCAAACCAATTGAAGAAGCTAGCCGGCCCCTTCTTCATAATCTCTCTAAGCTTCTTCATCCCCTCACCATCCTTCTTCCCACTCTTGCGCTCCTCCCAAGCCTGAACCACCGCAGCGCTAACTCCCTCGGTCAAGTCTTTTCCACTCTTCCACTTGATACCGACAGGAACACTGCTCATCTCCCCACCCTTTCCGTAGACAAAAGTCTTTGCCAGAACAGTGTCTTCGAAAAATGCGTTCTCCTCAAACGTGAAGGTAAGGCAGATAGTGCGCGGCTCGTTGTCAACGTCCGGGCGGGAGAGGGCCATGGAGCGTAGGGAGCTAACGAGGTGACCATCCTCGGTCGTAATGTACTCGTCAAAATTGAGCATTGAAGAGGCTTGCTCAAGGACTAGAGGCCAGAAGCCTCTGATTTGAGAGGTTATAGCATCGCGTTTTTGGAAGAGGGGGAGATGACGATTATATGTGTCGCGTACTATTATTTTCGCATTTTTCACACTAGTCAGCCGGGTGTTTTCCCTCTCCACGAGTTGCTAGGAATGAGGAGGAGAAGCCAGGAAGGGGGCAATTACGAATCTGCACTTCCAGCGCTTCAAAATCTTTCTCGAGAGTGGCTAGATCGCCTAGATGTTGCTGGATGGTCTCATGGTCGACAATTTCTTCAGTCATCTCGCAGGCTATGAATTGAGTAGTGATATAATGGAAAGGAGTTGTGTTGATAGTTGTAAGTTAGTTGACGCGGTGGGTGTTGGGAGTTTTTTTTCTTCTCTTATTATCGCTGGGAAAATAGGCAAGGAAGGCTGCCAAGAAAGAAAGTCAGGGTTTATTTTGCAAAAGCATTATCCATAGCAAAGTTTTGTTAGTAACTTTTTTATGCTGGACCAAACCCTTGAGCCTCATGGAGGTGATGCTCTGCACTACTGCGTCTCGGGTATATATTGGAACGGGCAATCGGGAGGACTGAGATACGGTAATGCCAGAGGAAGGAAATAGAAACGTTTCCATTATCAAGATTATTCAAGCATCCCTTCTGCAATGCCATTGATCCTGTAAACTGCGATCCTCTTCAGGATAGCTGTTATCTTACTGTCACCAAATCCAATACCCAGAAAATCACATCTACAAAACCCAACCTCACCCACTGTAGACCTCACAGAGCTCCAAACTCCATCCACTGTACCAACCACAACCGCCCAAACCAACATCACCACCCTCCCACCTCCCAAGACCAAACGGAACCACCCACCGGTAACCCAACCATACCTCTAAGTTACATGTAAACAACGAATCCACAACCTCCACCCCAACCCGGTCGAACTCTGGGAAAAACCCTCTACTGTACTAATTCAAAAGCACATATTCATCCTACACATAGTTTACAACACGGTAGGTATGATAGCCTTACAGGAGCAAGGCCTTTTGTACAATATGCGTACCTAGGATAGTGCGGGAGCAGGTTAAGTGAAGTTAGATCTTACTGTGATTTGACCTACGCACGAATAATTCTCCGGAGGGGGTTTCTAGAGAGAAACCGGGATGGTATTGTATCGTAGGGGGTGGCAGTAAGTAAGTAAGCGCGACAACTACCGTATTTACTTACTGTATTGTATGATGTATGATGGGTGGTATGATAGATTCGTGGTCTTTGGTGAGAGGGAGGGAACTCACCGAGTTGTAAGTCCGGTGATATGGGGTGTATGTAACGGCGTCATGAAGTATCACCCACCTCCGAGCTAACTAACTTAATCCCCAGCGCGGGATCTAATCTAATCTAATCTCCCTTCACTACCCAATTTTTTTTTATACAGAAAAAGTTACAAACCACCGACCGAGCCTCAACTCACCCACCACCACCACCACCACCACCCACCAAGATATAAAAATGAAATTTGCGATCGGGGACGACGTCGGGCAGTTGAAGAGTGAGTATTCAATTACTATTCCCTCGGTGGGCGCGTGGGGCTAATAATTGATTTGTAGTCGTAATTGCCCCCCGCGGGACCGATACTTCTCTCAAGACCTCTGCCCGCCCACGTATTTCTACGTACTTCGAGCCGGATAGGAAGGATTCTGTGTGTGCTGTTTGTCGGATTGAGAGGTATGGGGGTGTGGAGAGGGATGGAATGGTATTTCCCCGGCGACTGAGAATTGAATGGAAGGATGATAGGTATAGTAGCTGAATAAGAATAAATAGGTAGCTGCGGTCTTCACTTCTGGAGCCGTCAAGCTCGTCGATACAAATGTTTCTCCGATATCTGGGGTGGAGAAATATCTTCTCTACTCCAATTCACCCTCTTCAACAAGCACGGTGGTATCCGCTGGCGTACGGGATGGAATCATTTACCTTTTCCACGCAAACGCAGAAGTTACGTTCTACCGCTTCGACGGAGAGGCTCCGTCTATCAAGACTGTGGCATTGACGGGGACGATAGCCGCCGGCGCAATATTCACACAAGAGCTCGTGAACGGCTGGCCAAGCGCTCTTGCAATCGGCGGTGAGAAGCGGGAACTTGAAGTATTCGAGCAGGGCGCAGAAGGGGATTGGAAAAGTGTTTGGAAGGGGAAGAACGTGAAGCAGGATAAACTCGGTTTGGAAGTTCCTGTTTACATTCGGAGGATTTTATTCCTGGGAACTAGTGGAGAGGCGGGTACGCCGACGACGGCGGGGCATCCCCGGCGGCAAACGGTGCAGACTTCTAGTAGTAGGAGTTATAGACTTGCTACAGGGACTTACTACTCCCATTTGAGGATCTATGATACGGCAGTTTCTCGACGTCCGGTATTTACTACATGTCTTACTAAATCTCCGATTCTATCGCTTCATCTACACCCCTCCTCCACCAGCCAGTCCTCAACAGCACTAACACAGCCAAACACACCCCCCGAATCATCAACAACTACACCCCCCTACAACTGGGTATACACAGACTCAAACGGCCACTTCGCACTCTACTCCTCTACTACCCGTCGCGAAGCAGGACTATACAAAGGCTCCACCGGCGCCGTTAATGCCACGGCAACCTTTTCAAAAGACATAGTTGCAGGGGTAGGCTTTGATCGGTATCTGCGTGTTTATGGAGGTTCGAGTAGGGAGGTTGTTGTTAAGGCTTATGTCAAGAGTAAAGGTACTGCTGTGGCAGTATTAGATGGTGAGGATGAAGTTGTTGAAGTGGAGATGTCTAAAGAGGAAGAAGAAGAAGAGGAGGTTTGGGGTGAGATGGTGGAGGTGGTGGGTGAGGAGGGGAGTAGTGGTGAGGAGGGAGAGGGTGATTTTACGGAGGCGCTGGTGAAGGTGCGGAGGAGGAGGCCGAGGACTGATAAGGAGGGGGGTGGGAGTAAGAAGCGGAGGGTGGAGGGTTGAGGTTGAGGTATGGGATGGAGGGGAATGTATGATAATATTATCCTAGAAGGGTTAAAAAAGTTGTTTGCTCTTAATTTTTTAAAAAAATATATTTTATCATGGCACTGTATTGGATAATGTTGCTTATGATCGAAGGTTAATCACTCCTATATATAAGCCAACCTCCAAGTTAAGATAAGGAAATCACTAACCATCACTGTACCCACAAACTAATCTCTACCTGTCTCTATCATCCCCCCTTTCCCTCGAATTAAATCACCCGCCCCTCCCCCTCCAATCTTGAATCATTACTTGCAACCCGCCTATTCTGTTTCCTATCATACCTCATCCTTATATCCAGATTATCAGAGCTCACAATGCCACAATGAAAACCAAACTCCCACGTCCCACAACCTCACACCCCAGGGTACAAAAAACCCAGTACAGTACAGTACTAAATCCTGTATGAGGGAAAAAAAAAAAAAAAAAAAAGAGGTATATACTCCCCTATCAACAGTGCAGGAAAACACCCAAGCTATAATAGCGGGGGCAGAAGAAATGCTTAAATGCCATCCTGTCCTCCAATAAAACCGGAGGTTTGGCAGGCCTAGTTTTGTAATGGATTTCATACGGAACTTGGACAAGCGTAAGGTTATTGGTTAGTAACGTAAGTTAAAGCAGACTTATTCCCAACTCGCGCCATCACGCTTTAAGTTTTGGTGGCTCTTATGTGTGGATGGACGGACAAATACCCGTTGAATATCCTGGTTAGTAACAGCTTGACTCGAGACAGTACTGTGCTTTGGCAGAAAGTTTACGGTCCGAGGTAAACAGTGTCCAAAACCGCGCAGGGGAATGCTGGAGCTTGCCCCAGCGAAGCATGATGCACTGTTCAAGAGTGAGAGTTTGTATGCTGGATATGAGCGCCGGTGTGAACTGCCAGGTTGGTGGATGATATTCAGCTGTTCATTTGGATGTCGTGTCTTGGTAGGGGGCTTGATATAACTTGAGTTTGGTGGAATGCTACCCTCGAGGCATCATGTCTTGGGGTTTGTGCTGCTTGATTGATGCTTTTGCTTTGGAGGATAACTTACTGACTTATGTTGGGGTTGGCGGGTAGGAAGGAGGAGAGAAAGGAAGGAAGAGATGTAGTTAGTCTAATAATTTTAGACGTACATTGTTTTGTTTTGGTTTATTCGGTGTGGGATTTTGTCTTGTTTGGTCTTTTGGGTCCACTATTGATGGGTGTGGTAAGGTTTGTTTGGCGGTCATTGGTCTCTTTAATTAATCAATGCTAGGGAAATCTTCTCTTTTTTCTAGTCTGGTATGGATAGTTAGTCTTTTAGATTTTCAAAATCAAATCGGGGGGGGTTGTTGGAGCTAACTGAGAGTCTATTAATGACTTGAGAAGCGGGTTGTGGTTACTTATGATGTATCATAGAGGAAGCGTTACGGACAGCATAATACCCCCCTATAGAACAGCAGAACAGGAAAGCTTTATGCCCTAAGTATATATATATATATAAAAAGACAATTTCACGATACTTGGCAACTTTTTTGAAAAGGTATAAATAAGCTACCTTACTTCTCCTCCTCCTTCTTCTTCTACCGACCACCAAACAAAAAAAAATAATAATATCCAAACTTACCAAGAGCCAGAAAGCACCTTTACCAAACCAAATCTCCAAGATGTTTCCCAAAATACTCCACCCCTTCACTACCCTCCTCCTCCTCGCCTTTACCATCCTCACCACCAGCACTCCCGTTCCCGACATCTCAGCGGAAGACCTCGCCGAACTCGCCGTCATAAACCAACGCACTATCCCCGTCAACCTCCCGGTCTACACCCTCTCCGAAGACGGGAAAACCTTCACCATGCACCCCAACGAAACCATGGCAGCGGGCGATCTACTCTGCGAAACCAGCTCGGGAAGCCCATACGTATGGGACATCGAGCGCGCCGTCTTCCCACTGTCTTTCAGCAACGACTTGTGCACGCAGACGAACCCGGGCGGATCAAAGTGTACCTCTCACTCGCGGATCGCGACGGCGGCATTGAGCGTTTGCGGGACTTGGATGGTGAGTGTTAAATGCAATGGGTTGGCCTGGGTGGGGAATATGGTCAAGGATAATTGTCGGTGGAAGGATCAGGCGGGCGGAACTTGGTTTTATGATAATGGGAGTTTTGGGAAGTTGAAGGGGATTGTGCATTGGAATAATTAGAGTTAGGTAGAGTGTTGGTACTTGGGTAGGTGGTTGACGGATATTGAACATTTACCTTAACTTGCTGGCACTGTGATATGTTGAGAGGTTTGCCGTACTGTGATTGTTTGTGCTGGGTGTGCCCGGTGAGTTTGGAGTAGTGACGGATGTGGAGAATCTTATTGTGTTGGGGGGTATCGCAACCATCCCTGTCAACCATTCGATCGTGATACGGCAGAACACATCAAGAAATTTAAGTGATGCAAGTCATATTTAGACAAGTAATGGTCCGTGTGCGAACCACACGGTGCCGCAAGTGGTGATCAATGTAAATTATTTCAACACAAAGGAATGAAATCAGACACAGGTTGGGGTAGATTTAACATTGTATATTGTATAGGATATGAACTGTTTCTTGCAAGGATGTAGCCTGTGTTTTATTTTTATATAGTATGACTGAAATACTTTGAATAATAATATTGAGTGACTTACAGACCCTGTCAACAAAGGAGAGACTGGCACAGGAAAAACAACTGGAAATACTAATTGCTACTAAAAACTTCTCTGTAGACAATATTTTTACAGTGTGGTGAGGCATTACTGCCTGGTAATAAAACCTTAACTCATTCACTACTGGTTACCTGAGACTAAGACTACATTCCAATAGCTCAACCCTATGGAATATCCCAATGTCTAACCTTTAGTAGTACCTATATATAATTTCTTTACCTCTGGAATTCCTTACAGCCATCCCAATATATCTATTCTACTATTGTTACTATTCAATTCCAATTACAGTATTCAGTTATTTCATGATTCCGACAACTCTTATCTCTTTTCCAGTTTTTTTTTTGTTGTCTACCTTCATCTACCTTCCAGTACTGTACTTTTTTTTTTGCCTCTGGTCTTTTTTGGTTTGTTGGTTTGTTGGTTATTATATAGTTGAGTTCCTGAACCCTAACACAGTTTTCTGTTTTTTTGTTCTTGGTCTTTTTCCCACCTCAACTGTTATAGTATAGTATTACAGGAGAAAAAAAAAAGTTTTACTACCAGTGAGTAGGACCACCTCCTCACTTAAGACGGTTGGTAATGCGTATCGGCGTGCTATCGATAATACTATGAATTCTCTCCCACGGCAATGCTTCCCATACCTCCTGTGCTAATTCAATTAACTCTTCCTCACCATGAGGGATTCTTTGCCTCCTCCAGACTGCCTTTCTATAGTTGACTTTGAATATAGTTCAAACATTCTCGATCGGATTGAGGTCAGGTGAGCAGGGCGGCCAACGTCCGACGTCGGTGGGTTTCAGCAACTTGGGTGCGGGAGATGCCTGTTTCTCGCCCCGATTCGGCGAAAACTCAGTTGGATTATTCGAACCCTCTCATTTATTGTGGCTTCACGTCGCTTTCCAGTCGCTTGATCCCATGTCATCGTGGAATGGAGTTCGTGTGCGGGGTTGCGATCGTAGCGCTGTGTTACACTAAGTGGCAGGTGAATTTTTACAGCCTACCGTACTGATTGGTTTCATCGAGTGATAGTTAGTGATCTCCCCCATCTACTTGAACTTGGGCACGTATCTTTGCCTAGAGCGTCTCCCTCCCTTCCTCTCTACAAGGGGAACATTTGGGAAGGAGGGGACTTCCGCGAAATATTGGCGGGTGGAGGAAGGGAGGGAGGAAGGGTTCTTGGTAAGGGCGTGAGTACCGGCGTTGCCGGGTTGAAGTTGGGCGTTTGGTGCTCATATGGGAATACGGTAGTAGCGAACGCGCACTCACTCACTCACACTCACCATAGATTCACAAAATATTCCCCGCTCAAGAAAAAAAAGAAAAAAAAAGAAAAAAAAATCACCTAAAGATAGCTCACGTATCAATTCTAAGCAGAGCAAACCAAATCTAGGTCCAACACCTCCAATTGCAGCACCCAACCCTAAATTAACCCATCCCTTTTCCCCAAAAAATTTTTCTACAACGCTGTCACACCAACCACGAAGATGACAAAACCTACGCCTTCAACTCCCCCTGAATAGTAGCAATAACCTTCCTAGTATGCCTCGCTCTTCTAAACTCCAAATACCAAATCCCTACCCCCGCCCCCCCACCAACATTAGCACCAATCCAAACAACCAGAGGGAAAAAAGACTACCAACCCTGCCAAGTCCCCAACCCCAACCTCCCTTCCACAATCGGAATCGTAACCGTAGCTCCAACAAGGGAACTCTTGACATGAGCAGGCATATCGTCATCGCCCTCAGCATCATGCCTGTATAAGCCCTGGTGCTTCCGGTCCTCGGGCACGATGCGGTCCAGCGCATCGCTCATGTCGGCCCGCACGTCGCTGTCCCAGTTCTCGTTGAGCGAGAGGGCGCACGAGGTATGCTGGATGAAGAGCGTGAGCAGCCCGACACGGTAGTTGGCGAGTTCGGGGAGGGATGAGGTTATTGTGTCCGTGATTAGGTAGCTGCCTCGCGAGGAGGGGGGAAGGGTGAGGGTTTTTTGGGCCCAGGACATTCTTTGGCGGGTGGGTGGTTGGTTGGTGTAGAGGGAGGTTTTGAGGAGTGTTTTGTGGTGGTGGTTAGTTGGTTGGTGGGGTTGGTGGGGTGGGTGGGATGACGATGTTGGTTGAGTTAGACTTTGGCATGGTGGGGTGGGGGATGAGTCAGCGAGTAACTTGGATGTCATGTTTGCTCACTCGGTGCCGTTTTTGAGGATGATTGGAAATCTATCGTAGGAGTGATGATGGCAGCAGATTAGACCCTGTGAGAAACAATTGCACCTTGTATTTTTACTATCATACTCCACTTCTCCATCAAACCCTAGATAATCAAGGTGCTCGCCCATCTGCTAGCACAACCACCCACTCCCTCTATCTCATCCTTTACACTCGTGGTGTGAAGAAGAGTACTAGTATTACTGGGTAATTAGCGCAGAAGGATTCATCATAGGTGGCCACTCCAGTATTTGACACATTACACCACACTTCCCAAGCAGATATTGAAGGCATAAAATTCAAAAGAAAAAGATATTCATATTATTAATTCATAGAGACCCTATTTAATCTATAACACACACAACTCCTAATAAAACACCAAACACCAACTCCATACCCCATCACAAAAAGTAAAATCAGACGCCAGGAACAAAAGAAAAGAAAAAAACAACTACTCCCACCCAGACGTTGACTCCTTATAATCCCTAATCAAGCTCATCCTCTCAATACCAACATGCTTCTTCCCATCCGACCCCCTGAACTTTCCATACCCATATGACCATCCCAAATGCCTCAAATGCCTGCTGCGCATGGCAGAGCTCATATTCGCCGTTCCAGCAACGTCCGACATAGCACTACTCGCGTGGAAGAAGCTGATCTCCGAAACCAGATTGTACGGGAACCTCGGTAGGAAGCGCCTAGGTCTCGACGCGAAGATTATGCTTCCAGCAATCAACTGGAAACCCAGAATGACCACGGCGATGTAGAACATCACTGGATCCATCGACATCCGCGGCCTCAGGGACTCAAGCTGGCCGACTGCGGTTCTGCGAACTTTTTCCGCGGGGACGAATATCCGGTTTTGGTTCTGGGCAAGGAGGATTGTGACGAAGCGTTTGTAGAACTTTGATAGCGCGTGCTGCGCGTCGTTGAAGTTTGGCGATGGGGTTGCAGGGTCGGAGAGCGTCTTGTTGATCAGGTACTCGCCGATGAACTGCGAGAAGCTGTGTGATGAGTTGTCGTTGTGCAAGATGCCAAAGTCCAATCCTTTTCTGGGGGGCGCACGGAAGAGCGTTGCTAGCTGCGCCGTGAAGTTCGAGACGGTGGTGGAGCGGTTGAAGATCCCGGGGTCATTATACTTTAGCTCTCCGATGAGCTTGGATCTTTTCACGCGGCCTTCGACATCTACTGTTACTTCGAACTCGCCGGTGGAGATCTGCTGGCTGCAGATTATTGTCGTGTTGGATGACATGGTTGCCGAGGTGGTTGAGTGAATTCCCAATAAGTCATTCTCGTCTCGCACTTGAGTTGCATCTCCGCGACCCCAGCCAGCGAGGATTAAGGTGCTGCAGGCTTGCACGGCTTTTTGATCATCCCGATTGACGGCTTTGAGGCCCCACACCCACTCGGCCGCGTAAGGATGAGTTCCTGATTCCAACAATTGGACATCCACAGTGTTATTACCCCCGCAGCGCACCGAGCTACCGTCTGATATTGGAATTGTAACGTTGATTCCAATCCGGGGCGTGCCGACTGTGCCCGTCATTCTGTCCAACCTGACACTCTGCTTAAAAGTGTCGCCGTTAAGTAAGTGGCAAGTCAGATTCCCACCGTATCCTTGGGTTATTGAGGTCCTCAAGTCAGACTTATTCTCCGGCTTGTCCCACTCGAACGGGAGGAAGTAGAATTCGTCCGTGACCCATGCCGGCAACTCTGTGCCCTCAATAACGTTGGTGTTAACGACTAGCCAATGTTCTGTCGAATCCCGCGCGAATGTTCCCGCCGCAGCTCCTTGACTTGGCTTTGTCATCTGGATATCTGTGTTGATGCTAGTCGTGAACGGGTAGTTCACTACTAAGTCGGACATTAGTGGTTTGAAGCCCTGGTCGAAGATACCACCAAGGGCGACAGCGAGGAAGTTTGCTGCGATAACCATCATGGACGCTAGGAAGAGGATAATATGGCCGTGGCGGAGCGCACGTGGGGCGATGAGCACAGGCGGGATATTTGTGTATTTAAGACCTAGAGAGGAATCCGGTGACGCATTTCCTCTATAAAGCTCGGTGTATGGCTGATAAAGTGCGAGGTAACGCCCAACCAACACCCAAAACGGCTCAAGGAGCGTGGCAATGACGGTTGGAACGAAAGAAAAGATGATCTGGGTCACGAGTTGTTTGTCGGAAAGAGTTGGCAGGCCTAACTGGCTTGTCAGCAAAAAGTTCGAGTGATCTTGAATGAGTCTAGTCAGATTTCACCATTATACTGCAAAGCTGATCTATATAGGACAATGAGCAACGTCAACAAGGCGATGTTTACAACTGCTGCTGACAGTCCCGTCCAGAGACTCAGTTCGATCGGGCCAACCAATTTGCCATCGTGAGTAACAGCACAGGAAGCGTGCGGGTTTTGAACCGGCGGATTATCTCTGCCGCCCATAACATCGAGTCGGTATCCATATTCGCCTCCCCAGATCCCAAGTTTATATTTCCTTGGTTCCATGCACAAATGAGGAGCCGGACACTCATCCGAACCATCAAAATCTCTCAGTAGTGTCTCGCTATGCGCAACCAACGCCATCTTTGTTCCTAGGGTATCCGGGTCACTGGCCAGATTGTTCTGCCTTCTGTAAGAGACCACGAATACTCCGGCAAGACATATAACCACCGCTCCCAGAAAACCAGCTAGAACGTGAGCAATTAGAGGGATGACAACAACCCCCACACTTTTAACAACCCTATTTCCGATGACCTCCTGTCCACTAGAATCGGGCACGAGCAATGTTTGCAAAGCGTTATTGAAAAGCAACTTGTGCATTCTTTCCAGTGCGTTCCTAAAAGTCTCGGGATCCTTGAAGTCGTCGAATTTCTTCGTCGGAGACAATCCAATAACATACGAGATCTGACCAGTCGGGTTATCAATATCCCAATCCTCGAACCTCGCCATGGAATTTGGAGATTCAGACGCAAAATACTTCGCATTCGCTCTGGAGATTGTGGCAGCTGCACCCACATTCCCCTCAAACATTATGATGTTGATAATTTTGTCGGCCTGGGTAAAGTTCGTTCGCTCCCCAACAGGATCAGCCTTGGTGATAGAACAGTCCGTTGCGTCTACTGTGACTTCATAAGTCTGGTAGTGGTAACTTGGCTTGCAGTAAAGAGCGTTTAGATCGAGCTCATCGCTTCTGTTATGGGCGTTTTGCGATTTGGCCCAGATCGCAAGGAACAAGTTCGGGTCCTTGCACTTTGCTTTTGTCAGGTAGTAATCTCCAACACCGTCGTCGTTGGCGAACCCGATATACATAATGCGCCGGGTTGCGTTGGGGTTAGAGATAGGGTCGATGCTGTATTCGCATTTATCCGTTTTGAAATTTAATGAAGGTCCCTTCTCACTCGTCACCTCGGCGGGAGTGCATGAAAGCTCCGTTTGGTATACTCTTGTCTGGGCAGTCCAGTATTCTTTGCCTCGGGTTAAACGATCTTGACCTTCGCCGTAGCTTGCTGGTTTGAAGGGTATGGCGATGAGTCCCTTGGTCATGAATGAATGCACCTTCTCCCCAAGCCAGGTTACACCGTAGCTAGTGTATAGGAAAGAAGCGCTCATAGCTAGTTTTTGGCCATCGAACGGGGTGAGTTGTTGGAAAGGTTTGAATGCTGTCTCTATATCCCGTGTCACTGCCTGGGTAGTTAAGAGAGAACTGTTCAACGGCGTAATGACCCAGAAAATCAAGCATAAAGCCAATCCGGCCCAGAAAACGTTCCAGTGCCTACAAATATTCAGTTAGGTGTATCTCTTGACGGGGTGGATGTGCAATAAAAACGCACCTTTTTCTGGCAGCATTGACAGGAACAAAAGCCATGAAATCAAAAGGATAGTGAAGAAATATCGAATTGCTAGCAGTTGCTCCCTCGGGCTTTGATAATTGATAGTACGGCTCTAGTCGCTTCACATCCAGATCCACCGCAGCCCAGCCCACCCCCAATGCCACAACTATCATCTGCGGCAGATATCTGTAACAAAATACCACAGCAGTTGAAAAGTCCTCGTCCTTTTCCGCAAAGAATAACGCCTTCTCATCGCGACTGATTTTGTTGATATATTCTATGAATACGATCAGGGCAACCGTAATGAGAAGGGAACCCATGATAGTTGGCGCTCGCAAGGTAAATGGTCTCCATGGTTTATTTCGACTATGGTCGTTGAGATCCGTGGCAAGGTCGACCTCGGATTTGAGTGAAACTAAAAGTGTATTAGTAAAGCGTGTAAAGGAGGTGGGTAAATCACCCTTACTTTGGGATTCAGAAGTATCTACTGAAGTATATGGATGGTTGAGTCGGTTTAGTTGAATGTTATTCCTAGAAGACACCTCGTAGTCCCCACCATTGTAATTGTATGCCATACAGATGGATACCTGCGGGTCTTCACAAAACTAGAAGATACTAAGATTCGTCGCCAGAGCCTCGAACGGTTTTCTCGGTAATCCTTCCCTGTAGCGCAGTCTTGAAATTTTAGATACGGTACCCCTCTAGAAAATGATTTTTCGTAGGAGGTGCTGTCTTTAAAGGATCCCACTTATGTCACCGATGGCTTTATATTCGCACAAATAAACTTGTAGATGGATTTATTAAAACCTGCAGGACCCTTGTCGAGTGTATTTTTGGAGCTCCTGCCGCCAGCCGCTTGTTCGATAGGGCGTTGGCGCGGAACCTTCCAAAAAACTCCTAAGGCTCGTTCTTTCGAAGGAACCCCCAATGCAAGTCGATAGTCGCGCTCCGGGGTAAAGCTTTGGCTTTCTGGGACCCTTGTTATACCGGGTGTTTTTTTTTCTTCTTTTCGTGCTCTGTTTTTAAAAGTTGTGGAAAACGAGTCATGTGGTGCTGAGCTTTCAAGACAAGCTTGGAGTAGTCTCACCATGGGCTATATCTGGCTACCTACTTAAAGCGTGCCTAAACACCGTACTGCCTGGAAATAGAGGGAGTATGATGGTGAAAGTGAAGGCGTTCCCGCAATGTTCAAGAACCAGTACTGGTAATAATAGACCCCATTTTGTGCTTGGGGGCTTTTGTTTTTGAACCCGCCACACACGGTGAAGGTTGGGCTTGGACCAGCATACCGTAGAAACTTGAATGTTGAATAGGTTTTCTCCGCTAAGAGGTCATATTAAGGCTTAGACACTCCCTCGCGTCCGTATTGAGTGTTTCAGATCATTCATTGTCTGAGACAGAAAGTGCTCGAGTAAGGAGAGAATTTGAACCTTACCCCAAGTAAAGTGAGATGGCTGGGATAGTGGACTTGGAGAAGATGAGGAAATCCCAGAGGAGGGGGATGACAGTGAAGCTATTGACTATGTTGTTGGTCCTCCGAGGGCTGGAGAATTATATTGCCAATCACTCGTGTCTCGTAAAATTACACAAGAGGATGATGTCTCAGCCTTAATCTGACCTCTTGGCGTGATTCTCTCTTATTCAGGGTAATACGGTAAGGAACGAATAACCAAATATAAACATTAAGAATTAAACATTAAATATTAAGAGCTATCTACCATGCTGTATGTCCCCCATTGGCAGCAATAACCGCCTTAATTGCAGTGCCTGGAGGTAGCAGCGGGTCTTGTAATCGGCCTCTTGGGTCTTAACTTGAGGCATAGTCTAATCTATTGAAATAGTCTAGTTAGCTTTATTTGTGTAAACATTCAGATTTACAAACTCACCTTTTTTTTTTTTTTTTTTTTTTTGATCACGATATTGATTCTACTGACCTAACTCAGCTGCAATTGGCGAAATACACTTTATTACTAAACACACAGAGCACTAAAAAAAAAAACCCCTGCACCTCCGGTGTCTCGCCCCCCACTACTATCGAATACTTCTTGCCTGCTACGAGTACTGTACGAATTTTTGTACGAAGGTAACAATCTCTCGACCGGAAGGGACTGACTGCAGGGGGCTGAGCCGGTAGGGGGGTTTGATCGGAATGTTGCAGTACGGTATTACAACAATTATTTCCTTGATTTGGAGTGGACTTGGCGGCGGTTGGATCTGGTATTGCTTTCATGTGGGTGGGTTTGGTTGACTGGTGATACTATGGTATTTAATCTACAGCAGTGGATGAATGACATCGGTGTCCACTCATGCACTTGGGTTGCGATAATATGAGGTATAATAGGGACGGACATCTTTCTTGTAATGGCTCTTGTGTATAAACGAGATTAATCGAAAATGCCTTGAATCCGAGATCTTCAAATACTGATTATAGTTGCTGAAAGGTTGTTAATAATATTGTCTTTCAGCGGGGTATATACCAAATCTCGTCCTTAAAACTATCCCCATGAGTCAGCTACAACCACCTCCGTCGTGCAGACAAGTCTAAACCTAATGAAAAAAAAATTCACTTCATAAATGTACGATGCAGAGCACTCCAGAATCCCAGATATAACGGATTAGTTCCCGCGATGTCCTATGTTTGCCAATGCCTTGCACTATAATTTATAAGTAGGGCGGTAAGCACGTGTATGAATGACAGCCATATAGACTGTACTCCCCTGTGTGCTATATATGCACACTACATTCCGGTGTCATAGCCCAATCTGATATTGCTTTGGAGATCACTAAGACAGAGTCGTGCTCATTCGTAATAATTATGAGCTTTGTGAGGTACGGTACACCAATGCCAAGGTTCAAAAGAAGTTTGTTCTACGATTTATACCTCGCTTCAGACAGCCTAGAGAACTGAAAGATCCAACAGGTACTGTACAGTAGGATAAAGTTTCTGGGATTCTCATTGAACCTTAATCCGGTGCTTCCTACCCCACATGCTATTATCTCAGACAAGCACTGTATCATACTGTACATATACGGTATTCGACCACCCGCAGTGAAAACATTTCTAACCGTAAATCTCGAAAAACCCCCGAAGGCGCTTTTTATCAGCAAGCCAATCACACAAAAACATAATTTTCTTATCACACCTTCAGTGATACAAGTACCACTCACATTGACGTCCGAGCCGGGAGGAACAGATCGTGGCTTGAAATATATTTTTGAACCTTTGGGCGAAAACACTGCTAAATTAAACCTAAAACGGTATTCTATCCGTTCATACTATTACCGTTTTTCACGGTGACTGATAGCACAGCACCTCGCTTAGACGCCCTTGCCAAGTATGTTTCACGTAGCAACATCACCTCATCTATTTGTCTCTTTCGACAATCTGGGAAGTAGGATCCCGATGAATGTTGCTATGATACCCGTAAGTTGGATGCTTGGCTCATCTGTTATTTGTATTATTCCTAAGGCTGTGCTGTACAATAATTCCCAGATGTTCGAACTGGAAAGGAGAATGGAGATTGCTGTTACCATTCTACTGAACTACGATAATCTACTACTTCGAGGGTGAAGGTGAGATCGGGGAGATCGGGGATATCGCCGCTCTATCGATGAACTAGAGAAAGAATGAACTAGAGAAAGTGCCCGGAGCTACTGTACAAATCCAAGTTCTGGATCGTGCTGTTATGACCCTACCCTTGTGGATTACTTCAGATTACTTCGTAACATTGTATTCTGTGCACGGCCATAGGAATGGTATGTGCTTGGAGATCGACGTTCAAATACTCTTTAGCCTCCTACCCATCATCGGCAACCATCATACGGTAGAGTAGATCCAGAGTAATAAAGTTAGTAGTGAATTGAATTTATAACTAACAAACTGACTGGTAAACCCCCATAGACCTCCCATCATAAAGTATAATACATAACTCCAACCCCACCACCCCCCCCTTCACTATCAAAACTACAGCCAAGCATCACAGCGCCACCCAAGATCCTCGGGTTCCACAAGGCAAATTTCCAAAGCACTTCCGTACTCTACAAAGCACACTTACTTACCGGTACTTCACGTGCACCGCAACCCTCCCCTCTGGACCCCACCACGCACCTTATCATAAGCCCTCGGCAGGAGTCTGAGTCTGAGTCTGGTGGCCCAAAGCACATCAAAAACTGGACGGATTTGTTATCGTATGGGATACCACTCACCCCCACCCCCTACACTCTGCTCCCAAACTCTGGGTTTTAGGATCTGGCAAAGTATTACACAAGTAAGTTATCCAGGGAAACGTCGATCACCGTTCGTGATGGATAAAACAACTTGATGCAGACAACTTAGGCCGGGGGCAACATGATACCGTGAACACTACTTGTTTTGAAGAGGAAATTGAACTGGAAGGGATATAACTCAAGCACTGATTTCACGGAGAGATTCTGTGTTCCAAAGTTGCTTGCAGGTGGTTTAGTCTGGTGGGGATTTAGACTGCCCTGGCTTTTACTATCCCCTGCAGTGTTGATAGTGCCGAATTTCCCTACATCCCGCTAATTTTTGGCAACTACTGTTAGCCTTGACCCAATACTAGAAAAGGGGAGTATCGTACTGTCAGGTTTGGAGGTTCACCTAATGGCAGGACTTGAAATAAGCCGCTAGCCTACCCACTCGTCTCTGCCGAGAATTGCCTCCGCAAGCCGAAAATTTGGTGAGGACTCCCGCAAATTATCGACTGGCACGCTCAAAAGTCCGCAGGATATCAAAGCGGTTATCAACTCAACTGGGCTAGATAAACTAACAAAACCAGAGAAATTATTCTGGCGTATTGTTCTACCCCCTAGGAATAACTGCTGTTCTGCCATACTGGATACGACGATGCGTCACTGCCACTTCTGGTTTCTGTCTGGGAAAGATACTGCTAGCAGAATCTTAGCGTGATGTAGGGAAATTCGGCACCATCAAGACTGCAGGGGATAACGATGGTATTGTAAGCTTTATGTATGCCAGATGGCTATGACACCCTGCTGTTGAAGGACTTCAAAATGGTTGTTCCGCTTAAGCACTGTTTCCTTTGGGATACAGACGGTGCTTAAGCTTGATACTGTAGTGTACATGCTAAACTGATCTTAAGACATTCTATCAGATTTATGGCCAGAAGACTGCTGCGGTAGCTCATGCATTTAGACTCCGTCGCTGTATACCCAGCAGGAAAGTGCCAGCTTATTAATAGGAACTTACCGGGAGTGCTCTTCTACAGTATCGTGGGATTTGATCAAATCCCGGTGGACTACGACGGTCAGAAACTGAAGGGAAGCCATTACGATACACAAAAATCGTGGTAGAAAAGCAAATCACCTTTTCTGCTTTTCAGATCACTTTTTTCAAGGAATACCCCGGCTGGAGAAGTAAAGTAAAAAAGTGTGGGCAATAGAGGTTATAAGTTTTGTGAATGGGGATTATTTGGCTGTATTATATGGTTCTACGACTCCCAGCACGACATGATGTATGTACTCGTAAACTGCAGTCATCAAGTTAAAAAGGCTCTATCTATCTAATTTTTTAAGGCAGGTGGTGAAAACACCTTATCTTTCATTCGAAGAAAAGAAGAAAAAGGTACTGTCTTGTACTGTACAGATGTCAGTATTATCTCGAGCATCATGTAAATTCCACCGCTACAACTACAATTGAGTGTCAATAAGCAAAAAGCCGAGTTAACTCTATGCTAGTTAAGTCAGCTTTTTACTTATTGACACTCAATTACACCATAAATCTCTCCCTCGTGCATGTTTCCCGGGTGATACACCATGACCGCACTCCACCATGTTTTTCCCATCCATAATATCCACAATCAATCAATCAATCAATCCAAACAACACACACACAATACCGCATAAAATTTCTCCATTCCACTTCGATTTCATATCAAGAGAAAAAGAAAACAAAAAGAAAAGGAAATACAAAACAAACAAAACGTAAATCCCAGCCCTTCCCAACTTCTCGTTAAAAAAAGAAAAAGAAAAAGAAAAAAAGAAAAGGAAGAAACCTAACGAATCCATTTCTACCTCTCCCTTCTCCCTCCCCCTCCCGGCTCCTAATTTTTCATTTCTATAATACAATAACATGAGTAGAGTTCCGTTCCGTATAGTAAGCCCCGCGAAGACCCGGCGTGGGCAAGGAAAATAAAAATAGAGCACAAAGAATAGAAAAATAGAAGGAATGATAGAAAGGAAGAGAGATGAACGAATACCGTACATAAAAAGAAAAGGAAAGGAAATAGACAAAGGAGAAACTTTTTTCCACACAAAAAATGGATACATGGTTAAAAATCAAGCAAGCAGACAGAAAGATAGTTAATCACCATTAATCATAAGATAGATGAAAAAAATATCCCCCAACTTCCGTACCAGCAATTCTAACACAGTGGGGTTGCATCTATGCTATAAGCTCAAGATTACCATCTCCTGCCGCTACGGCCACGATTCCCACGCTCCCACTGACTGGGCCCGAAACCACGGGCACGTTCGTACCCACCGTGACCGCGCTCACTGGTCCCACCGCCGAAACCGCCGAAACCGCCACGACCGCGACCGCGACCCCGGCCGCGGGCACTACGGCCACGGAAACCTCCCTCCCCACGGGGGGCAAAGGACCTGCGCTCGTAACCTCCGCTACCACCCTCATCATCGCCATCGCTTCTGGAACGGTAGGGCTTGTGCTCATAGGCACCACTACCACCCTCTCCATCGTCGTTGTTCCTAGGATGGAAGGGCTTACGTTCATAACTACTCCCACTATTATCGTCTCTTGGTCGGAATGGTTTGCGCTCGTAGCTGCTGTCGCCTTCACCGTTTTCATTTTCTCTTGACTGGTAGGGCTTGCGTTCATAGCCGCCTTCTTCATCACCACCTCTGGAGTGGTAAGGCTTGCGTTCATAGCCACCCTCTTCATCACCACCCCTGGAGCGGTAAGACGGGCGATCACTGAACCCGCCTCGACCCCCCCGACCCCCCCTTCCACCTCTTCCGCCTCTTTCACCCCGACTAGGTTGGTCAAAATCACCATCGGCCTCGCCACGAGATGAAGTTGAGACGTGGAATCCGTGATGTTGATTGATGCCTAGCTTCGACGCAAGCAACTTAGGTATCTCTGGAGGTGATGACAGTCCCCATCCGAGGGTGGCGAGACGATTTAGAGATTCGGCCAAAATGGGCTTTTGGATACGACCATAGCAGCCGATAAGGGACATGTAGGTATCCTTCATCTGGTATGGATCAATTTTTTGGTTGGCTTCCGTAACGGATGTTAATATTTCGGATGCATGTTTTGGAAGTTCTTGTTCTACTCCCAAGTCAATTCCGGCAGTAATAAGTGAATTGTTGAACTGCAACGGCAGCTGTCGAAGTTCACGCATAGCATCTGGGTATTCCATGTCCGAGAGGAAGAGATAGCCTACGCCAGATTTATCCCCACGAGCCGTGCGGCCGATTCTATGAATGTAGGTTTCTTGAGATTTCGGGGCGCCTATCTGGATGACGTGTGTTACACCAGGAAAATCCATCCCTCGCGCCGTAATGTCAGACGAAAGAAGGATTCCGGATTTAGCCCTACGGAAAGATTCGGCAACTCTTGTTCGTGCGGGTTGAGTGAGACGGGAGTGAATCTCAAATATTCTAGCCGGGTAGAATGGGCTTGTGCTTCCTCCTTCATCAAGGTTCCGGAGAGCCCAGGAAAAGAGCATTACTGGACGTACAGCGTTGAAGAAGACGATAGCTTTGAAAGGTTGGGGAGGTTCCTCAGTTCCTTCCGATTTATTGACAGCCTCAATCTCGCGTTTCAGAAGCTCGAAAAGTGCTGGTAGCTGGTTTTCAAGTCCCCAGCATTTAATAAGATGCTGTGGGACTTTCTCGTGTGTCGCTGCCTCACCTTTCTCGACCATTTGTAGGAATTTGTAACCGTGGCGCATAGTGTTCTCCACCATACTCATTACCTTGCCTGGGATCGTAGCAGAGAACAAAAGTGTTTGTCTAGGCTTTCCAGTATTTCCAACTGGCGCGTCTCTGGGGGGTAGGAGTTTGATAATATCCTCGATTGCTTCAGCGAATCCTTGATCAAGTAAATGGTCCGCCTCGTCTAATACAAGCATCTCAAGATTTTCGGTGCTGATGTTGGCTTGCGGGTCGGTGAGAAGATCGTGCAATCTACCGGGAGTAGCAACCAAAACATGGCACCCATAAGCTCTAATTTGTGCAAGACTGTCCCTCTTCCCAGAACCACCAACGGCCAGCTGGGTAACGATGCCGGTCCCCTCAGTAAGGAATCGAGTATCGACCGCAATTTGCTGTGCCAGTTCACGTGTAGGTGAAATAATTATCGCACGAACATCTGCATTCGTTACTCCCGGTCGAGGCGGACCCCTTGTGCTGATTCTAGTAAAAGGCTTGAGAGGAATGGTGGTGGTTCTTATGCGCTGAATAACGGGTAAAAGGAAAGCAAAAGTCTTCCCTGTACCAGTTTTGGCTTGACCGAAACTGTTGCCCGATAATCCGTTAGCAAACAAAGGTTGATATAAAATATTGAGAACAAAACTTACACATCTTCTCCTCCCAAAGTCTCTAGAATAGTCTTCCTTTGAACCTTTGTCATTTCATCGTATCCCTTTTCTTTCACTATCTTATCGATAATGATGGGATCAACCAAGCCTCGATCAGCTAGCTGTTGAAAACCAGTTATTGGTTCATCCTTTCCATAATGGTGAGTTACTTCAGGATCGCCTGTGTGATGAGCATATTCCCCTGCAGGAGGATCAGAATCTACTGTCAATTCTTCTGCAAATTCTTGCTTTGCCTCGGCATCATTCTTCAAAAATGGCGATACCGAGAAAAATCTATGTTGCACAAAAGAAGAAGTGGCGGAAGGATTTTTCAAAGAATTGCGTACAACCGTGCGTGCAGGAGTATATGATGTAAGAGAGCGAATGGAGGAGAAAGAAATGCGTGCAATTGAGGAGGAGGAATGACGGCGGAGGGTGGAAGAAAACATATTTGAAGTGAGGGGGAGAGGTAATTTGCCCTTCTATTAAGGGAAACGAAGGGGAGGGAGAAGGATAGAGAGAGGGAGGAAGAAATAAGAAGGGAGAAATATCAATTGATTTCTTATTTAAAGGGAGAGGGGAGGGTTAAGGTAGAAGAGGAGGAAATTTTCCTCTGGCGTCGAATGAGGTTGACGGCAAACAGATGGAGGAGAAGAGATTTTTCGTTTTCCTATTTTCTTTTCCCTTTTTCAGGCCCTTGTGGTGGGCCATTTGCTTGGCACCTCACCGGAAAATCATTTATCCGGATAAGGGATTGTTTATCCGTGGTTTGGTGTAGTTTCCATGTGTTTGTCAGCACAGTATGTTGGGGCAAATTAGAGAGATACTATTACAAGTATCATAATACCTATTGGTACAAGTACTTATGGCATGGGGGAAATCTTTGAGAATGATTATAACAGTGGTGTAATAAGAACTGCTGTATGCCTCTTTACCTCACAAAACCGGCAGCAATCTGCGGTATTAGGCCTGGTACAGTACTGTATATTCACTGGTCTCCTTGGAGTCAAGAAAGTGCCTCCGTTCATCTGTCCGTACTTGTATCATACTGTAGAAGGTCCAGAAATTACCCAAGCTAGCCCCCATTCCAGCTTGTTGATTGAGTTACTCGAGTAGCGGCGGTTTATAACGGTGTTATAAAAATTTGAGAATCGATATTAAAGACTTTAAGGTATTATAGTTGCCCGAGTTTAAGTGAGACAGCTACATTTAAGGTGGCAATTCCCATACAAAATACCCGGCCCCAATTCGACCTCAAAAGCATCGCAAAATATTCTGCCCTGCTATGGTATGGCAGTCGATCTTAAGGACATGTAGAACGCCCATACAAAGTAAACCTCAGACTGGGGCGGGTTTGGTTGTTGTGCCAACGCCGATTCAACAAGAGCCTCACTCCGAAGGTTTACATTTCGCATTTCCTCGATAACGAATCTCTAATTCAACCCCGCTACAATCTTCACTCTATCCCTTTATTCGAATAACATCAGCTCCCTTAAAAACCCCCCGACCGTACTATATCTCATAAAATATAGCTTTAACCATGCCACCAGCATCCTCGAATCTCGAGGTTCCTTCATTAGACACCATGCTCGTTCGGAAACGTGGAATCTCTTCCGGAAGAGTCCCTACAAATCCAAAGATGGAGGAATTTCTCAAGAGTTGGCGACAAGATGCCTTGAATAAACATCAGTATGATGCTGCTATATACATCGGAGACAAACTGTTAGCTTTGACTGGTATTCTCGCTGCTTGCGCCCCTCGTTGCACTTTTGAATACCTTGCTAATGCTGCTCTTGAGTTAAGGTGATCCCAAGGATGCTTTTTGGCTCGCTCAAGTTCACTTCAGCACTGGGCACTACAGTAGAGCTCAAACATTTCTTACTCGTAATGACTTAATTGCTCGATCTACCTCCTGTCGCTACCTGGCTGCCTTGTGCCTTATCAAGCAATCTAAATACGACGAAGCTCTCAACATCTTGGGTGATAAGGATCCGACACATCTCTTTTCTGGTTCAACTGCTTCCACGAATGGACGACGGCGAGCTGCGGCTGGTGGACGCAGTAGTAAAGACCGAGAAGAACAGGTTGGGAACGTAAAGTTTGAGGCGGCAATGTGCTATTTGAGGGGCTTGGTATACGCTAAGCAGAACTCTTTCGATAAAGCAAAAGAATGCTACAAGCATGCTGTCCTGATTGACGTCAAGTGTTTTGAAGCGTTTGACCAGTTGATGAGAAACGCTCTTATGTCACCGGACGAAGAGTGGACATTCCTTGAATCGCTGGACTTTGAGAGTTTAGGTGGTGACGGGGAAGAGCCAGGTGAACAAGCAGATTTTGTCAAAATGCTATACACCACCCGACTAAGCAAGTACAAAAACCCAGCGTACTTCAACAAAGCTACCGAAGTACTCTCGGGAACTTATAACCTGGCTCAAAATGCCGACATGATACTCTCCAAAGCAGAGTTATTGTTCACGCAGTGCAAGTTCAAAGAATGTTTAGCACTTTGCAAAAAGGTTATTGATGATGATAATTACAATTTTTCGATTTATCCTTTGTATCTGGCATGTTTACACGAGCTAGATGAAAAAAACACCCTCTTCTTAATATCTCACGACATGGCAGATAACTACCCAGAAGAACCAGTAACATGGCTTTCGGTCGGTGTTTATTACCTTACCATTGGTAAAATTGCAGAATCCAGACGCTTCTTCTCGAAAGCCTCAATGATGGATCCACACTTTGGACCGGCCTGGATCGGATTCGCCCATACTTTTGCAGCAGAGGGCGAACACGATCAAGCGATATCTGCCTACTCTACTGCCGCTCGGCTATTCCAAGGGACTCACCTGCCCCAACTTTTCCTCGGCATGCAACATCTCCAACTTAATAATATCACCCTAGCAGACGAATATCTCAACAACGCGTTTACCCTCTGCAAATCGGATCCATTACTCTTGAACGAACTCGGCGTGGTGTTCTACCATAAAGATCACCTAAAAGAAGCCATTTCACTCTTCACCAAAGCACTCGATATCTCAGAGGAGATCGAAAGTGACCCTAAGGCATGGATAGCAACAAGAGCAAATCTAGCCCATGCTTACAGAAGGCTAGAGTTCTTTGATAAAGCATTGGAACAATTTTTTATTGTGAAGCGCACTGGGGAGGGTAGAGATGCAAACGTCTACAGCGCCATAGGACTGTGTCAAATGCAATTGGGAAGGCCTTGGGAAGCTGTTGTTAGTTTTCATGAGGTATCTCTCCGCCTCTCGTACACACCCTTTTTGACAGCGCTAACATTGAGACGCAGGCGTTGGCTGTGTCACCCCAAGATCCTATAGCAACAGAACTTCTCGAGAAGGCTCTGCAAGAGAACTCATCCTCAAACCTCCTTTTCCAATCATCGGTAATGAGTGCCGACGGCGAAATCATCATCCAAGACGACGAAGAAGTCGACGCTATCATCAATCAGCGACTGAAAGGAAAGTCGAAATCACGGCAACGATACGGAAATGATGGTGAAAGCAGCAGCAGGGCTCTAAGAACAAACAGATCTGCAGCCAGATCCGCAGCAACAGCCGGCGACGCCGGAGGAGGGAGAAGGCGACTCGGTGATGTTACGAGTAATTATCAGGAAGGCATGGAAATCAGTGATGATGATTTGTAATGATTTTCATGGTTGGTTAGGCGTATTGTTTTCTTCTTTTTTTTTCTTTACACAAAGGTTCTGAATTGGTACGTTTGTAGATAATAATAGTATTACAGTATGCCCTAGAGCAGGTGAAGCTATTAGGGCAATAATTTTTGCTATCAAGGGGGTTTCCCTTCTTTTTCTTTTTCTTTCTTTTTTCTCCCGTCTGAATTTGATAGTAGAGGAGTTATAATCCTGAGCGGAGGCGCTGGATTTCACTCGATGGGGCTGCTGCCGTCCACCAACTACTTACGGTATCACGGTTGGTCCTTCAGGTAGCCACTTCAGAACCTTAAAATGACGACAGGGTCCAAGCTTAAATCTTAAATCATACTGTATCACAAATTACCACTGATTCCTCCCTGCCACTTCCACCCCCATTATCACACCACTCCCGCATCTCGCCCGAAAACCCATCCCTCCTCCTGCCACTCACTATACACAATGTCAAACGAAGACCTAACAGACGAAATTTCCGCTCTAAACTCAATCTACACTCCAGACACAATTACCCCCTGCTCAACAGCCACAACATCTCCAAAAACCTACACCCTAACCCTCCCAACGCAAATCCAACAAACGCTAACCCTCTCCTTCCCAGACACATACCCGAACGACCCCCCGACGGTTCACGGGACCAGTAACGTCCCCGGCGCGGCTGGCTTCGCACGGGACGTTCTGGGGCAGGTATTCCGTGCGGGGGAGGTATGTCTGTTTGATTTTGTAGAGGGGTTGGTAGAGGTATTACAAGCGCAGGGGGAGCCAGCACAGGCAGAAGAGACAGTGCAGGAGCAGGAGGAAGGGAAGGAAAATGGGGAAGGGGAGCAAGGGTTAGAGCAAGACCCATGGATAATCGCGCCTCCATTGACAGAGAAAAAATCCGTGTTTATTGCTCGGGCGATACTTGTTTCTTCACCAGATCAGGCAAAGACGTACCTTCGCGGATTACTAACCGATAAGAAAATTGCGAAGGCGACGCATAATATTTCTGGTTCTTTTCCCCTTCCCCTCCTCCTCCTCCCTGGGACTGCGCAATTAAATGTGCTGATGGAAGTAGCGTACCGCATTAAGGACACGCTCAAAAACGTAACTTTCCAAGACAACGACGACGATGGGGAGACCGCGGCGGGCGGGAGGTTAGCGCACTTATTGCAGGTGATGGATGTTTGGGACGTGTTGGTTGTTGTGTCGAGGTGGTATGGAGGGGTTAAGCTTGGACCCGATCGGTTTGTTCTCTTTTTTTCAAGATTGACTGATGAGTGAGTGTATGGCAGGGGGGAAGATATGGGCGGCTAATGTTGTAGGTTTCGGTGCATTAATGCGGCGGCGAGAGAGGCTTTGGTGCTTGGGGGGTGGGTGAAGGAGGAAGTGAAGAAGGCGGGGAAGGGTGGGAAGGGTGGGAAGGGGAAGGGGAAGAGTTAGGGATTTGTGGGGGTGGCGGTATATATACGGTTTATGATAGAGTCATTCAGAGATAGCCGGCTTGTAAAAATAGGATAGGGTGGGGATATAGAGGTGTTCATAGGGCGTTCGAGTGATAATAAGTGATTATTTCTATCGGGGTTTATTGGCCAAATTATCTAAAGAGACCGGTTTTCACATCTAATCTCACTTCAACCAAGCTACCACAGACCTCCCGTCCAAAGCTCGCCCGCACAAAGGCATATGAGTTATTCACAACTATATCGCCCATTGTACCTTAAAGGACTGGAAAAAAAAAATGAAAAAATAGCCAATCAACCTCAATTGATCTCAAAGCAACCTCTATCCCAAAAGAATCTACACCAAATCCCCATCAATTTACGAAAGCGGATAATCCGTAGTCTCCTGAGCTTCCAACGTCTTCTTATGATGAACATGCGCCTGTATAATAAATTAACACCCCAATTCCAATTCCACCTCGACGAAGCCCGCAGAGGAGACAAGAGGAAACTCACAAACGGCAATCCACAATACCCACACGGCACAATCTCCGGCTTATCCACGTTTATAAAAATCCTGGGATGACCCATCGGCCCGCCACCTACCCGTCCACCCACCCCCCTCCCCTCATTAGTCCAATACTACAGGCAAAGCAAAGCATGGGGCAACAGAGAGCACAAACCACCATCACAGACAACAACCCTCTTCTCCGAGAACCTAACGGGCTGCCGATGAATCAACTCAATAGCCGCATACGGCGCCGGCTGCATTTCCATAATCGTGTTCTCAAACCTGGGCCCGACCATGGCGAGCTCCCGCGGCTGCTGCGACTTCGACCACGTAGTCGTGCGGTTCGGGGCCTGCAGGCGGCGCTTGGCCTCCCCGGATTCGACGGACTCTTGCAGTGTGTTTGGGTCCGCGGTGCCCGTGGCACCGACGGGGGCGGCGTTGGTTGCGCTGGAGTTTGGCGAGGAGGGGAGGTTTGGCTTTGTGATTGTCGGATGCTGGGTTTGGATTGTGCGGGATTGGAGGGTTAGGAGGGGCCGCGGGAGGCGGGTTAGGCGGAGGCGGGGGAGCATTGTTGGTTTGCAGGGGTGGAGTGGAGTTGGGCAGTGATGGTTGGGATGAAAAGGGGGGGTTTTCGAGGTGGATTGCTCGGGTGGAACGTGGTGGAGGGGGGGCGTTACGTAAGCCGGGTTCGGGCTCATGTGGTGTCACTCGGAGCGGATGTTTTTCATGGGAGCGGAGGCGGGTTTGATACTCCTAGAGCGGATTGGAGTGGGGACTTTTTTTTCTTCTTCCCCTTTTTTCACAATCGATAGTTGCAGAATGTAGCAGTCATTATCGGTGCACAGAACAAAGTGCAGTGAATGATTCAATTATATGATAGAGGGGCTTATTGTATTTGCACTTACGCCTCTCAAATACAGTTATCGCCAGGTGATCACTCTACTGGTGCCACCCCGAGTGCGGTCATAGATATCGCATCAGATCTCTCAAAATCGAAATAAAATCAAGCACCAAACGATGTGAAACAATCCAAACAGCAATTGTCTCGGCAAAAACAGAACAAAAACAGTTATCGTCGTCTGCTCTCCTGTTTGGCTCTTCTTTTTTTTTCAGTGCCTTTTCCACCTCCACCGTTGTTTGTCCTCATCCACACTTTCACAGTTTTGGCTTACGTTATGTGCAATGATCTTACTTCTCCGCCTTCCCCTAATGCCTTCCAAATCACCCAGTCAAGAGACTCTCACCTCTGTTTATTCTTCTCGATGTCTAGCGGAGAAACTCATTCATGCCGCGGACGAGCCTCCCGTCGGAAGTTGGAATAACGGTCCTGCTGAAGGAGGGATACTTAAAGCCCTTGGGCCTATCGGCAATAATGCCCGAAGCCAACCTATTGTTATCAAAAATAACTGAACACCCCTGGTAGCAACGGGAAATACTTTCATCATATATCGGGCGTCATGGCAGAAGTTTTTCCAGTTGCTACCTGGAAGTGTTCAGTTATTTTCGATAACTGGCAATAGCAACTTCGAGTTCCCATTCGCGGATGCCGTAACCCATGAGTGCGCTTATGAGGACGGCGGATGCATATGGCGGGAGTCCGGCCCAAAGAAGATGTCCTTGCCCATGAATGAAAGCGCAGCGCACTGGGCAAGGATGGTCTTGCTCCCCGAGTAAGCGACCGCTTTACGGTGCAGAAACTTGTGTATTTCATAAGGAAGTATCACACCTTTAAAGTAACTGAGGGGTGGTTGAGAATACCGGTAGTGGGGCTGTATAATAGTTTGCGTGATGGAGCAGTACTGCACCCGATGCACACGTGGGAGAATAACTGCTCTTTGTCGGAAATGTGGCTCGAGTACACCCTGCGAGGAAATTGCTTTTGGGTGGTACCGTTATGGAATCCGTGTTTTCCGTTCTTGTGACGACTGGACAAGCCTCTTCCGTTCCCACCAGCACGGAAACTCGCCGAAGGCTTGTTCCTCCCCACCTTCTTTCCTGCATCGGTGTCGTTATAAGAGGTCGCACAACAACGATCCTATCTAGGATATTTCGCAAGAATCTCCGGTGAAACCTTCCTAGCATGGCAATGGCTCACTCATAAAATACTATATTATCTGATAGGTCTATTCTTATATCATACTTCCACCCAACCGTCGCATCCTATCATTAAAGGAACTGCTGTCTACACGGACACAATACTCCTCCCTGCAGGAACTTGTGAAGCACACCTGTCCTGCACAAATTCAGCCACGATCCCTTCCATCTCTTCAGGACAATATAACGCTATCCCACTTTTGGCGGTCAATAAAATCTTACGTCAGAATAGCTCTTAATCCTCTACAGCTACTGGGTGAATAGAAACCGCCTTGCGAATTCTACCTTTCGCGGTGAACCTGCTATCATAGCAGTGGTTTCCCTCTTCTCCTTCAGGCAGGGTATACTCATTATGATTGGCAGATATCGCGGGGGAATTCGGTATCAGGCCTTTACAAGGTCGAGTTTTGCGGTATTTGGTTGTGGGCGCTTTAGTATTTCTTATTTCTCTTCATCTTGATTTGATATACTGGTTTGGCTAACTCTTCTTCCTTGTGTACAGGAAAGGTTATTGGTTTTGCGCCGAAATGAACGTTAAAAGCGTTGAGTCAAAGTGAAGTGAGATAAACCATGTGTGAAGTTGATTTCAATTGAGTTGAGTTCAGTTGTGTTAATCAAGAAAGGCAGACTAACCGCTACTGTTCGGTTATGTATGCCTTTCTGTCTGTCTGTTCTGTGGATCGCCTATGATACGACGGTTGCAACGACCACCCTATCATCACACTGGATCACTCGCCTCAGGTGACGGACGGGGTTTTTGGTTCGACGCCTTACTTTTTTTTCGCACAATTCAATCTCACCGAACATACCCTCAGGAACAGGGCCTTTGTATCGCCAAACTCTTGAAAATACTTGATTCCTTTTAAATCCAACAAAGCACCCGCTTCACAAGAGACCCTTTTTTTTTATTTTTTTCCCCTTTTCCAAAAGATGTAACTCCTTTCCCCCATTTCTTTGTCGCTGTCCAAGTCCCCCCCTTACATACCGCATAGTTACTTTTGTTTGCTACAAGACAGAGCTTCTCGTCACTTCCTTTCTGAGCTTTAACTCCTTCCTGTTCTTCCCATCTAAACACGCACGAAATAAAAAAGGAAGAGAGAGTTTGGGGGAAGAAGCACTAAAAGTTTTCGTCACATCAAGCAAGCCAGCAAGCACGCAATCAGCCCTTTTTTTTTCCTTTCTCGGGTTGCTTATTTTGTTACATACATTTTGTCCTCAATGGAACCTTATTCACGAATCTTCCGCCCGGAGCTCCTGGGTGTTAAAAACTACGCGACCGGGTTAAAACCTGGGGATGTCACTTCTTACTGTCCATTAACGGGATTAACCTTCACGACATGGCGAGATACATACAACAACTGCTTCGTCGACCCAACTTGTATTATCGTGAAAATCCACGGAGCCTTTTCTCTCTCCCCTTCGTCCTCTTCCGCCCCATCCTCTTCTTCGGTCTCCCCGTCCGCATCCGCTTCCACACCCTTCACGTCCAGCTCAGACTGGTCACGGAACACGTCGACACCATCATGGGCGGTTACACAGCCGACACCATATCCAGCCACGCTGGGCCCCGCGGAGACGAGCACAGCCTTCGGGTTATTCTACGGCTTGAACTCGCCGAGGAATTCCGCCGGGCCGGTTCCCCAGCTTTTGTACGAGCAGTCGAAGCCTCATGTTGACCTTTTCGCCGCGGGCATGGTCCTGATACACCTGCTCCAGACCGTCGTCAATATCTCCAATCCGCTGAACGGCGGCATCAGGAATGTGGTGTTGGTGACGGACTCGAATTACCTTATTTCCTGTCTGACGGAGCACGTGTATGCCTGGCAGCGGAAGGGGTATCGAAATGCGAAGGGGAAGGCGGTCTCCAATGCTAATGCTGTCAAGTGGGTTGAGAGCCTTATCGAGAGGTTTGAAGGGCAGGGCGTTGGTGTGCGGTTTTGGAAGGTTGATAAGAAGGATAACTGGGAGGCTGTTGATATGGCAAAGAGGATGTTGGATTTGAGTGAGGAGTTTAGGAGAAGGTATGGCATAAGAGCCTTATTGAATCTCGGGGCTGTTTGATTGGAGGAGGAGGATGGGTTGTAAGTACAGTACAATAGCATAATTTGGTGTTGGTAAGTATGATACTTTCCCTCATGTCAGTTTTTATCTTAAAGTTTCCTATTTCGGTCCACTAACACTATGGGCACTACTGCAGGTTAATATCATCGTTCTTCTCATATAGCAATGCAATTTTTTCTTCTTCCAATCATTGAACATACCTATTTTTCCCATCTTTATTTTATTTTTTTCGATTAAAACCCGGGGCTCTCATCCCACAAGCTGGCACATCCAAAATACAAGATACGGATAGAGAAGAAAGAAAGAGAAAAAAAAGATTCTGCATCTTCCATTCAATTTCATTTCCACCCTCCTTTTTTTTCTTTTCTTTCCTCCTTCTTCTATTGCAATAAATCTGTATATACGGGCACAGTATAGTACTTAGCCATGATTCGCAGGTAGTAGAGAGAGAAAAAAAAAAATGTTGCGCATACTATCGGCAAATCATGTACTTTCCAAGTACCAGGGATACGTTTTCGTACAAGACAAGGATTATTACCTGCAAAATAATCCCTGTCTTGTGCGAAAACATATCCCCCGGTATGTACTTGTACTACCGTACCATATATGAAACTCATTTTTTATCCAACGATGTCGTGATGCGAATGGGAGCCTTCGTGCTGATATTACGATCGGGAAAAAAAAGAAGAAGAAAAAAAGCCACAAGCGGTTGCCGAGTGACGCTCGCTCGCGTGAACTTCATGGTTCGAGAAGGCATATCCGAGCATCAACTTACTTGTTCCAGATTCTTAGGCTGCAACAGTCTTTCGGACTCAGCCGTCCGTTGCTCGTACTGTACAGTACTGTACGGTAGATGAAGGCAAGCATCTGGGGTTAAGAGGCTTCAGGAGTACCGCAAAATTTGAGTAAACCCGGAATCGAGCCAAGGCAGTTAAACGAAGTGTGTGACTCGATCGACGAGCTGGATTTACAAGAAGATTGCTCCATAGCGTTAGATTTTGGTGATATTAATAGTTTGCTATATACAGAACAATGTTTTTATCAGAGTTTTCCTTTTTTTTTTTTCAAGGGCAAAAGTTTACTCTCATCCGCTATCGAATCACACTTGGTTTTAACTGCCTTGGCTCGATTTCGGGTTTTTTCTCTCAGAATTTCCATGTGTTTGGCAGCCAAGACTTAGCCGGACTTTCCTCTACCCCCCAAGTACAGTACACAGAGTCATTAAATACTTTTACTATGACCCGACCCGTCTTTACTGTACGAGAACAGTACAGTAAAGTTACTGGCGTAGGAATCTAGTTAGTGTTGGAATAACCTTTTAGATACGGTAAATAAGATCGATCATGATCGGGGAGATCTTCAGGCGAGGCGAAGGCTGAGGTTTGGGGGGGAATCGATGACTTGGCAGTTGGTACCCAAACGCTTGGTAAACGCTATTGGTAAACTTACCATGTTCGAGGGCTTGTATGATGATGGTGGTGATGATTGAGTAAATTGGTTTTGCACCCGGGTAGAGGATTAAATTGTCCTTGATGTTCTTCGAGTTTTGTAGTACCAGGGGAATATAGGTATCTCACATTAATCCAGGGTAAAGTTAAGTTAAGGTTGGATCCTAAGCCTTGTGCCGGCACAGACACTATAGAGCTGCATGTAAAAGGATGTTGTGGATGCATAAATCTCAGCACTAGACTCTGTGAGGCCTTAAGAGTTGTAGCCTGAGGGTTAGTAGCAGCTCAACAGTACTCATGGAATACCCGTAGATGAAGTACTGATGCTGCACAAGTACTGTACTTGCATTGTTTTGATTGTGCCTTCCAAGTATGTTTTGCAGAGAACTTGTGTAGGGTGAGGTAATCTAGAGGAGAGCACGGAACAATGCTGCTTCTTTGAGCCATCGAAGGATCCGATAAAAATAGACACAGCTACTCTATTTCTTGCCACAAGAGTCACAATTATCGTAAAATCGCAGAGTTTTTTTTTTTGGTTTTTTTTTAGGAGCCCGGCTGCGGTAGCCTAGAGCTAATGACTCTCTTGCTGTGCGATATATATTATGATTAAGAGTTGATATCGCAGCTTGAGTATCCACGTCGGGAGCTTTTGAGGTTATTACAATGAATATACGAATATTGTATTCTATGATATCACACCCAGGGATCTTATGTTGGCATCCTCTACCGGGATATATGGGACTCTGCTTGGCTGCCTTGTGGAAGATGCCAAGGAATAATTCGTCCTATGGTACTTGTAAATACCGGCACAGTCCTGTAATACGTCTACGAATCTTGACTCCCCTCCGCCTGAGCTCATCAAAGATATCCCGGGGGATTGGGTTTGTGATGACTCAAAAGGAGGCTCAAGAATGAAGGGGGGCGTTGATCTACAGTACTAGACTGAAGTTGTTACGGAGATTAAAGCTGGGCTATGATATGGCACCGTTCAGAATGCAGCTGAAGTCACTGGCGGACCGCGAGTCGTCGGGGTTGATAAGCCGTTACTACCAAAGCTATTCACGCCAGTACAATACAGTAAATCATCCCAAAATGTTTCGAAAATTATTAGTAAGCCCCTTGATGGTTTTCTTTGAAGCCGCAGAAAAAAAAGAAAAAAAAAGATTTATGCACCTCAAATCACGCATGCTGGTACTGCACTTAGCGAGGACCACCAGCCAGCCTCACAGAATTTCTATCAGTGTTTTACAATCACTGAAACCAGGTTTAAGCAATAACTTACCAAATATACGACTACCGTATGGTACTTGCACAGTACAAAACCAACACATCATATCCCCATAGTGACATGTTTGTTTCCCACTCAAACCAGTTCGCTATCCCCGGCTCGCCACCACAGGGGATGCGATCGTAGCAAGACTTCAAAGCACCAGTGCGGAGCGACAGTAAACTGCATTTACTGCTTACAGTGCAGTATAATACAATGAAGTTCGGTGTTGGTATGATACCGCACAGCACTGGTTCATTGTTGGCGAACTAGGCCTTTTCGCCCCTCCCCCACGCCTAACCCATACCTGTGCAAGCACCGTGCAGGTAGCCCCCCCTCACCCCCCGTCTTCGAATGATTAGTTCTTTTGTTTGATCAACTTGGTGGCCAACCTTCTGATCCTTATTTCACCCTCACTCACCCCTCTTGTCCTTCCCTAAATCTTTCTCTCATCTTTGTACGAGTATCGTATCGCACCTCAACCTCTTCCTGGCCTTAAGAACTCTCAGGATACCCTCCCAATAAACTTTTTGTTTTCGATAGAAGCTACGACTTTGCATAGGTTATTCCTGGAGCCTTGTCGCGATTACCGGTCCTTCTTACCGTCATCCTCCCACAGTACTGGTCAGCCTCATCCCATCGCCCAGGGCGGCTCAATTACCACCCCTGGAACCTTATATAACTTCCAATTATCCCCACCAAGGTCCTCCATTTCCGCAACATCTTCCTCCAAATCCTCCTCCTCGCCCATTCCTCGCCTTCCCCACCAAAACCTCATCTTTAAAATGCCTTCAGACACGAAAGAATTGCCTATTCGATCCAGCGGTGCAACCGTTGTTGCTGATAAACTTGAACAACCAGCCCTCGACAATCGATCATACAGAGTGGTTCAACTTTCCAATAAACTCGAGGCTTTGATTGTGCATGACCCAGACACGGATAAGGCCAGTGCTGCCTTGGACGTGCATGCGGGGAATTTCTCCGATAAGGATGACTTACCAGTAAGTTTATTCCTAGCCCTCCCTGTTTATTGATTTACAGCCGATACCATTTTGGGTGCCCTCCTGTATGCCACTCTTTCCTCCCATCTCGTAGACCTTATGGCTGCGGTGTTGGGAGCAGGTGGTGGGTGGGTGAGCATGGCGAAAGGCTGAAGCTGGACCTAATAAGATATCCTCAACGGAGATTTATGGGAATAATGTTCTGATGTTTGTATCGATTACCACAGGGCCAAGCACATGCCGTAGAGCATCTTTTGTTTATGGGAACTGAAAAGGTAGATATTAATTGGGATATTCTAATACTAAGCTAGATTTCCCTGTTCAGCTAACGCTTTGTGTTACTTGTTCTCGCTAGTATCCCAAAGAGAACGAATACTCTCAATACCTCGCTGCGAATTCTGGCCTATCTAATGCTTACACGGCTTCAACCTCTACCAACTACTATTTTGAAGTAGGCCACGAGGCATTCTATGGTGCTCTGGACCGCTTCGCACAATTCTTCATTGCTCCACTTTTTCTTGCCGAGACTTTGGATCGCGAGCTCCGAGCTGTAGATTCAGAGAATAAAAAGAATCTTCAAAATGACATCTGGAGAATTCACCAGCTTTCAAAGTCTCTGTCTAACCCTAAGCATCCTTACTGTCATTTTTCTACCGGAAACTTGGAAACTTTGAAAGAAGAGCCAGCCAAAAGAGGCATAAACGTCCGGGATGAATTTTTGAAGTTTCATGAGAAGTATTATTCCGCCAATGTTATGAAGCTTGTAGTCCTAGGCCGTGAAGATTTGGACACCTTGGAGAAATGGGTCGTCGAATTCTTTGAAGGTGTCAAAAATAAGGACCTACCAGACCCGACATTCGAAGGCCAGCCACTAACCGATAAGGAGCTTTTGGTTTGTTCTCTTGCAACTGTTCCTGTACATCATGTTAATCCGTAGCACAGACACAAATATTCGCAAAGCCAGTTATGGATACTAAGTCATTAGAGGTTACCTTCACCTATCCAGATGAAGAGAAACTTTTTGAGTATCAACCCGCTCGCTATTGCGCTCATCTTATTGGGCATGAAGGTCCTGGGTCTATATTAGCCCTTCTCAAGAAGAAAGGCTGGGTAGACACTCTCAGCGCTGGGCCGGAACCTACATGTAATGATGCTGCGCTTTTTAGGATTTGTTTAAGACTGACGGAGGATGGGCTTGGTAAGTACTAACTTTGCGTTTTTGTTATTAATATCCTAGCTAATCCTTCACGAAGAAAATTATGAGGAAGTAATAAAGATTGTCTTCGAATATATCCACCTCATCCGTTGCACACCTCCACAGGAATGGGTTGTGAGGGAGCTACAAGCCGTTGCAGCTGTAGACTTCAAATTTCGTCAGAAGACTCCGGCATCCAAGTTCACTTCCCGCCTATCAGCTGTCATGCAAAAGCCACTTCCTAGGGAATGGCTACTCTCCGGTACTTCTCTTGTTCGAAAATTCGACGCTTCGATCATTTCAAAGTCCCTGGAGTACCTTAATCCAAATAATTTTAGACTCACAGTTGTCTCCAAAGAATGCCCAAGAGGTGATTGGGAAGCGAAGGAGCGATGGTACGGAACAGAATACCGTGTTGAAAAGATTCCGGAAAAACTTCTCTCAGAAATACGAGAAATATTTAATAATTCTAGAGGACTGTCTAAAGAGCTTCATCTTCCTCATAGGAATGAATTTATTCCCACCAATTTTGAGGTCCATCATAAAGAGGTTAAGGAGCCACAGAAGGCCCCGGTTTTGATCAAGAACACAGAAACAGCTAGGATATGGTACAAGAAGGATGACACGTTTTGGGTCCCGAAGGCAAGCCTCAATTGCATACTTCGAAAGTTCGTACCACTCAATTCTCGCCAAAATTATAATTACTAACTAAAACATAGTCCTTTGGGATATTGCACCCCCGGAAATGCTGTGCGTGTAGACCTCTATTGCCGGCTTGTAAAGGATGCTCTTAATGAGTATGCCTATGATGCGGAAATCGCTGGTTTAGAATACAACTTATGGGCCCATAATATCGGCCTAGACCTTGAAATTTCTGGATACAATGACAAAATGCCAGTGCTATTGGAAAAACTACTTTTGAAGATGCGTGATCTAGAGATAACGCCCGATCGCTTCAAGGCGATCAAGGATATGATGGCTAGGGATCTCCGCAATTGGGACTTCGCTCCACCATACCATCAAGTTGGAGAATATGCAAGGTACTTGCTTGCCCCGAATATGTGGCTGAATGATGATATTCGTGTTGAATTGGGCAACACTACCTTGGAAGATGTGAAGAACTTCTTCCCACAAGTGGTGCAGCAATTTCACCTCGAGGCGCTGGTTCACGGAAACCTTTACAAAGAGGTTTGTGTCACTCATATTAATACCATAGAAAGTTGCTAAAATTAAGATAGGATGCCTTACGGCTCACTTCTTTGATCGAAACAATCCTCAAACCTCGTGTCTTGCCCCCCAGCCAATTCTCTATCAGGCGATCTTTGGTACTGCCGGTTGGTGGTAAATTCATTTATACTCAACCATTAAGAGATGAGAAGAATGTCAATCATTGCATCGATTATAGTTTATTCATTGGAGAGCACACTGATAGGGCACTGAGGGCAATGAGTACCCTGTTCTCTCAATTAACTGAAGAGTACGATCTTAATCTGCAAAAATGATGGAATATTATTATGCTAACCTATTCCTAGACCAGCTTTCAATCAACTAAGGTCAAAGGAGCAATTAGGATATGTTGTATTCTCTGGAGCTCGTATGAACGCTATTACCATCGTCTACAGATTTATCATTCAATCCGAGCGCACTGGACCGTATCTAGAATCAAGGATCGAAAAATTCCTCGCCGATTACAAAGACACTCTGGAAGCAATGAGCGAAAAGGAGTTCAAAGGGCACATCAACAGTGTTATTGTGAAGCGAACTGAGAAGTTGAAAAACCTCGGTCAGGAGCGCAAGAGATTATGGGGGTGGATCTGCCAAGAGTCGTACGATTTCTTGCAGAGTGAGTAGTTCTACGCTTTAGCCATTGCGCCCTAAATTTGCTAATAGGTTACATCTCACAGTCGATATCGAGGTGGACATACTCCGCAACATCACAAAAGCTGAAATGTTGGATTTCTTCAAAAAGTACATCGATCCAGCGTCCCCCATACGAAGCAAGGTATCGGTCTACCTACAGGCGGCTGCAGTTACAGAGGGGCCCAAACCTGGCGATAAAGACGCTATCATTGAGAAGATATGTAAGCATATCTCAACCCATTCCGACACTGAGACGGATCCAGCGGTGATCTCAAAGGCTCTCACAACCGTCGGCTTCACCGGCCCCCAGGCCGCCATGAGTGGATTCCTTCGATGTCTCACCCGAGACCTCAAACTATCACCCGAGACAGCGCAGTCCATTATCCAGGAGGGCGCTGAAATGTTGATCACGCTTCTACCCAGCCTCGCGAAGGCTATCGCGCCGCCGGAGGAGGAGGGAGGGGAGGAGGGAATTGCTGACAAGGGCGAGATTGTCGAAGACGTCCGCGCGTTCAAGGCTACACTACCACTGACAAAGGGACCTTTGCCGGTTAAGCCGTTAGTAGAGTTCGAGGAGTCTTCCGTTAAACTGTAGATTTGAGAATTATTTTTTTCCTCCCCGTGCTTACTTTAAACACCTAGGGACAAAATAAAAAATGAAAAAAGGATACAGAAGATAAGAAGGGGAAAACGAATTAGTTTAGTGCTATCATAGCCTTTTCGATTCGTATTTTTTTTCTTTTCTTTTCTTTTCTTTTCTTTCTTTAGGTTTCGAAATAGCGCTTAGTAGAGCGTGCACGGGATGTATAATCAAGTGTGAATTCTCGATTATTATTATTTTTTTTTATTTTTTTAGTGTTCACTAGCTCGAAAACCTCAACCAGTGTTCAGGGTTTTGGCTACCCCCAAACGCCAGAAGACGTGGTGTCGGGCTGAGTTTTGTATGCAAGCGGGCAAGTTGATAGAAGATTTCTGAGGATTTCAAAGTTGGGGAGTCGCCAAACCCCGAATGTCTGCCGCTGATTTAAACACTAAAAAAAAATTAAAAATTGAGAATTCAAAAGCGATAACGGTTTCTGGAATCACGATATGAAGTGTACTCGTACTCGCAGTGAACTTTTTTCTCGAGAGGATAACTATAGTACCGTAACTCGACCATTACGCCTCACAATCACAATCCAGTATGTCGTACCGTATTGACTCTCCAAATTTGACCCGGCGCTATAAAGTGCTCGGCCCATATGGGGATTAGTGTGAGACGTTTAGTTGGCTTAGATATTGGACCTCTCACCTTCCTCGTGGCATTCAGGGCCAGAGTTGAGGTTGCTGTCATGGGAAACTGTGATCTTTGGGTTGTTAACATTCCCTCATCCATGGGGCTTATCCGGTCTCCTTGCTGGCATTAATCGTAAGTTGACGGAGTTATAGCAGTGCTCCTTCGCTCCCGTGTCACAATTTTCTCTTCTTATTTCTGTAAAATTTTCATAGTCGTTTTACTCGTTGGCTTCTTCGCGCCGTACTTAGTGAACTCTCCCTTCCCTTAGAGTTACTTCATGGCTTTAATCTCTAGTTCTAACTAGTATCATACTGTACTAGGGGGGGTGGACAAAAATGGTGCAACACTCGCGCAATACAAGTTCTGGTACTCGACAAACACCGATAAAGTATAAGACTACCTCTTTCCACAACAACTACTAATAAATAAAATAAACCCTCAGTATCTCCTAAAAGGAAGGCAAAAAGGAAATTATGGACCAGTAACGGGTTTTGCTGTTGGAAGGAGTCCTAGCCTCCCTATCGTGCTGATGAATGCAAGTACAGTACAGTACAGATACCGGGAGCAACCCTTGAGATGTATTTTTCCCCTCCAATTCAGCAGCTATCTTCCCAAAGGACCATTCTGCCATCTCTTGGAGAGTGATAATACAGATTCAATCATCTCTAGTAGCTTCTCTCTCTCTCTCTCATGGCATTACTGTTTTTTTTTTTTTTGTCAAAGATCGTGCTCGATCAGGAATAAAAGTGGCTTTGTGTCTATATGACATTATTCACTTAATATCTCAACAACAAATACATATTTAGGCCCCGCTCGGCATGTACCGGTTTTTTTTTGGTTTTTTTTTAAAAAAACCGTGGTATTTCCTGAAAATGACTTAAGTGAAAATGGAAATACCGTGGTATGATATTTCAAGAAATAAACCTGCTCGGCAGTCCTACAGTTTTATGATATGATACCATGGTTTTTTTTTTTTTTTTTTGCTATCACGCATCAAAGATGCCAAGGCTTTGGGATTCAAAATACTTATCAGATGGAACAATTTCACTATATATATATATAATTGATGCAGAGGCTTGCCCGCGTTCAAATCCTTTTGCTAATCAAATTTTATTGTTGGAACACATACTAAAAGAAAAACCACGGTATTTGTGACATGCCGAGCACGGCCTTATAACTAATTAGATCATTTTACCCTTTATTACTGTGGACTCCCTTTATTTCTCATATTTTTTTTTTTTTTTCCGGTAATTAACTTGGTGCGTTTGTTTGGGGGGGGGGGGGCTCAGTTAAAGTGTTTGGGCTGTTATGGTTGTCAATACGGTATTATGTGGACCACGTGACCGCCCAGCTCCATTCTTATTCACGTCCCGGGTACTCGATCATTTCCGGACGGTTGGGCGAGAAGCCAAGGTTGGTTTGTTTGTCAAGCTAAAGTTCCTGTTTGGTCGCACAGTGCGTATCATGAAGGATCACTCGGGGTTTTATTTATCTGGGTGGAATTATGTGTGCGGAAATTTTTTTATTTGGCGGGCCGGCGGCGGGTGCGTAAGGTACAGTATAGTGGTGTGGTGTTATGACAGGATGTGCAAAGGGGTTTTTGGGAGGAGTGTCATGGTATCATATCATAGGTGCGTAGTGGATGGTTTGTTTGTTGAGTCTTGTTTGGCGGGTTGGGGTTGGGTTAATGGTTCAGTAGCTTTGCGCTGTAGGTTTTGGGAATGTCTTTGGAGGGTGGGGTAGTTATGATGGTATGATATAATGCTTGGGATGTGGTATGTATGTATTATATGTATGATATGACATTGTACGTCTATTCTATCATAGGGCTAGTCCACAGTGCAGTGCAATACAGTCATCAATTCCCATCCTCCCCACTCGCACAAATAAACAAATAAACAAAACAGACAGCCCCTCTCCCACCCATCCATCCAAAACTATCGAACCCCAACAACCACCAAATTCCTCGGACTAACCCCATACTCAAACCCAACCTCCACCCACGCCTCCTTCAAAAGACCCTTTTCGACCCCCTCCATAAGGTACACCCACCTATCAACAACAATTAAACTCTCCACCACGCCCGCGCAAAAGGCCATAAGACTCCACAACACGCTAAGGTCTTTCTTCCTGCCGGCAAACCCCACCTCATACCTGTCCACCTCTTGTAGAGAAATCTGCACCCGCGTTGCCCAATCAATCTTGTCTATCGCGCCAAACACGTATTCACGAAAGGAAGTGTAACACTTCTTCCGGAGCGAGCCGATGATCACGGGTTCAGCGGTGGACACAAGTCCCCGGTCAAAGAATATGCGCTGCAGGAGGGCGCGGAAGAAGTGTCTTGTGAAGAAGGCTTCGCTGCTACTGGCGGTCCAGTTTCCGGGGGCTTGGCAGGCCATCATTCGGGCTGTTATGTTCAGCCGGACGGGTGCTGCTGAGTGAGTGAATCTGTGGCTTAGCGGGAAGCCGTCCGGGTCTGCGGATGTGGAGGTTGTAGCTAGGCGTGGGTGCAGTGTGCGGAGAGGGGGCTTGTAGGTTGCGCCGGACTTTTCTGTGAGGAGGTTGTAGCAGCAGCCGATTAGGGCGCAGGCTTTTACCGATGGGGTGGTGGTGAAGGAGGTTAGGCCGTGGTGGAGGAGGTTCCCGCAGGAGTGGAGGGAAATTAGGAGGAGGGATTTGGGAGATGAGGAAGGGATGAGGGTGGTTATTGGCGTGAGGTCGTTTCCGGAGATGCGCTTTTCGATGTATTGTAGGGTGCCGCCTTTTTCACCGTTGGCTGTAGTCGGCGATGCTTCTTCTGCGGCGGGGTCGTCATCCGTCGTTACTCGAGATCTAGATCCCCCGGTTTGCTCCCTCTTTTGCTCCTTCCGTTCACGCTTTTTGGCAAGGTTATCGAAGCGGGTATCCATCTCTTCTGCCCCCTCGATGTTTTCCAACCGAGATTCTATGCCCACCACATTATGCCCATACTTCTTCGCTAGCGTACGACTCAAGTATGCTTGTCCGGAGCCAAAGTCCAAGATATGCGTGATGCCTCTTCCTTCCCCGCCGCTAGACGCTTTGCGGGCATTGATGTCAGAGACCAAATCGTCGACAAACGCAGAGAAGTTCTCCACCTTTTTTTACTGGCAAGATTATACATGAGTACAGTGCTATTCGATGGATTATGTTGTTTGTGTGAACATATATGAAATTCGTACCTCGTGGATTTTCTTCGGGCGCATGCCAGCGTTTAATGCCCATTCTTCGCCGTTATGAGATACCCCGGCTGACTTTTTGGTATTTGCCGGAACGGGAGGTCGGGTGAAGTCTCGGTTGAGTGAGTGGATGCGGACTTGTGATATGAAGGCGGCTAGGGTCTCCGGACAGGTTTTTGGGAGTTGATCTATTGGCGTGCGGAGTAGGTAGTCTAGAATTGAAGGTATTTCCTGTGTCGAGAAGAATGATATCCAGTCTGCTGGTAGGATTTCATGGTAGAGGTCTATAGGCTCTGTCTCACAGTCTCGAGTGAAGAAGTCGAGGATGTGTACACCGCCGCAAAGGGTTTGGAAAAGCGGATCTGAGGCGAAGGCTAATAAAGAGGTGATGTATTCCTCTGGAGAGGAGAATTGAGGATCGTATGGGAGAGGCTGGGAAGGTGGCATGTTTCTCCTGTTACTCGTACAAATTAGTTTCCTCCCATGCTTGTAGCGAGGATTTATTTAAAGTAGGATAAATTTTTTTGGAGGGGTTTAGAAAGGGTCCCTATCGATAGTCTAGCCCTTCCAAATTTGTATACCAGGTCTTGGCGAAATGACAGAGCTTGGCACTCGCTTTAAGCTCTTTGACAAGTCTCAACACAAGGGCAATCAACTCAACTCAACACCTTACCCTCACTCCTTTCGCCATCTTTCAAACAATGTCGACAATCACTAATGCTGCTCTCCAAAGCTCGCAGGCGTATGTTTCTTCCTCATCTTCCTTCCCTCATTAGCATTCTCCATCAGTGCTCCTCTTCCTCCTGCTACTCCCTCCGTCTCATGTTGAAGATGCACGAAGAAACTTACACTCAGGACGAGCGATTCGAAAGGTTTTTTAGTCCAATCCTGCCAGCTTCCTTCTCCGCGAACCAGCCAAAGACCATCCGTCTTTACCCTTTATCTAACTACACTTTTGGCACCAAGGAGAACCAACCTGAAGAAGACCCCTCCGTTCTCGCGCGTCTGCAACGTCTACAAGAACATTATGAGCAATATGGTATGCGTCGCACCTGTGAGGGTATCCTAGTTTGTCATGAGCACTGTCATCCGCACATCCTCATGCTGCAGATCGCCAATGCTTTCTTCAAGTTGTATGTTACGTTCTCTTTTACTTCTCGTTACTATCCCTATTGCTAACGGAAATGCGTGATTCTTAGACCCGGCGATTACCTCCACCATCATGAGAGCGAGCTGGAAGGGTTTAAGTCTCGTCTGAACGAACGTCTTGCCCCTGTCGGCAGCCAATTTTCCGGCGAGGGTGTTAATGATGAATGGGAGATTGGTGATACTCTTGCTCAGTGGTGGAGGCCAAACTTCGAGACTTTCATGTACCCTTTCATCCCAGCGCATGTCACCAGGCCCAAAGAGTGCAAGAAGCTCTACTTTATCCAGCTCCCCAGAAGCAGTTCCGTCACCCCTCCTCTCTCCCTCTTCTTCAACCCCCCAGAACAACTGGCTGATAATGTGACACATAATATTATAGAAGTACTATCGGTTCCGAAGAACATGAAATTGTTGGCTGTACCACTTTTCGAGTTGTATGACAATACCGCACGTTACGGGCCTCAACTTTCTGCGATTCCTCATCTACTTAGCAGATACAACTTTGAGTTTGTCGATGAGAACGGAAAGGTTGTCGCGGTCACCCCCGGCGGTGGTCCTGACGGAGAGCCGCAGACAAAGGTGCTTGCAGGCGGGGAGGAGAATGGGGATATCAAAACCGAATAGAATACGTTAATTGCGGAGTTTACGGGTGAGCAAATATAACTGTAGTCCGGTTTTTTCTAACTGTTTGTCTCTGGACTCTTTCAATGTGCATCAGCTGGTTTTCTTCCTTCCTGTTTTTTTTTACCTACGTATTTCTTTTTCAACCAGATAGTGGTGGCTTGTATTTCTAATGAGGTAAAATGACAACCCCTACGGGCTTATGTGGCTTCTTTTATCTTTCTTAGGCATCGCCAGAAGTATCATACATTTCTACTTGGTCTAAATAAAAGTAATCTATTCATACATCTCGTCGCCATTATTGGTATTCTTATTGTGAAAAGTACCGTAAAAAAAATACCGTCCGCTGCCATAAAAACAATCCATTACGCCATGCCAGTAATCTTAAGGAACACTTTATTACAAGATAACGACCAAGAAAAGTAGGAATATCAGAACCATGATGAGAATTGCGATGCAGCAACTGCTAGCGGTATCTGTGCTCCAAGTCAGCTACGATAAAACATCCATCTCACAGGAGAAAGAGAACAAACCTTCATTCTTCCTGATAAAAGTGTTTAAATCCCTAACTCCCTTCTTAAGCTTATGCTCCGCCCGGTCCACATCCCCATCCAGCGCACCAAGCATTTCAGTCTGCTCCTCCAACTCCCTATTCATAACGTCCGCCTGCTCCCTCAGGTTTACCACAGTCCTCGAAACCCCTTCCAGCATTTCATCCTGATCATGCATAATTTCCTGCTGATATTGCATCTCGTAGCCATTCCACCCTCCACCCTCCTCATCCCTCCTGTCATCCATAGCTACCCCTGCTGCAGCCCCGGCATTCTGTCGCGAGGACGAAGATGAAGTGGAATTTAGTTCCTCTCGCATATCGCCAACTTCGCCTTCTACCTCATCCACGAAGCGTCGTCGGCGGACGACTTCGGGGACGTCTAAGCCGAATTTGTACGGATCTGCTTCCATTTGTCGGACGGTTGCGTGGAGGTCACTGAGATCTGTGCTTATTTCATCAAGCAGTGTTATGAGTTCTGCTTGCGCAGAGAGGAGCTCTGGAGATGGGGCGGCCGTCGGGGCATGGAGGGCGCGAATGCGAAGGTAGCTACTGAAGGAGGTTCGGGCGGATTCGAGGAGGTTGGCGAGTTCGCTGGGTGGTTTAGCAATCCGGAAAGAGAAGCTAGGTTATGGAGGAGGGGGGTAGTACTTTTGAAATTGTATGAAAGGATCTGTGTCTGCTGTTGAGGACATCATGATGGGCTAACTTGGTATTTGGAGCTCTAGAATTTAGAGCTTTGGGAATTGGTGATTAGGTTGTAGATCTTGAAGTTGACGTTTCAGGTGATTAGATAGATTAGATGGTGCTGATTAGATTGTGGTCACTCGGTGAATTTCGGGTTTGACAGATTGTTTATTGCGAGGTCGGGAACACCAGTGCTTCAACAATTGTCAGAGTTCTTAGATATTTGAAAGTGTGTAATCCTTAAAATATTGAATCAAAATATTGACAGATATACCGATATTAATGCCTCCATTCATCGTTTAACACCTCAATAACCAATCGGAACCTTTGTTGAAAAAATTACTCAGCACCCAAATCTACCTCGGTCAGGGCACAATCCAGAACGTCAAAGTTCGACATCTCACTATTCCTTCTTTTCCCGCTGTGAAACTCCCCCGCCATCAAAATCTCCAAAGCCTCACCCTCCCTCCCCCACTACCACCAAACAAATTCGCCACTCCTTCAAACACAATGGCAGCCGCACGACTCACACGTAGTGCTCTCACCTCGTCGCTGCGCAGGAACGTTATCGTTCCTCGAAAATTCCCTGGCATCACCAGGTCACTGGCATCCCCGGCGCCTGTCCTTACACCCGGCGTTACTACACAATCGACGACTCTTTCGAATGGATTGACGGTGAGAAACTTGTTTGAATCTCAAGAGGGTTTTGGATGGAATGGCTGATTTTTCCCTTCGCTTCGTTCGGATTAGATTGCTACCGAGCACTCCCCATATGCTCAGACTGCGACTGTCGGAGTTTTTATCGATGCTGGAAGCAGGGCGGAAACTGATAAGACCAATGGAACTGCACATTTCTTGGAACATCTTGCTTTCAAGGTATAAGGTTATATCCGGTGTTTAGTGATATGGATGGATGGTAGGCTAAAGATTTTTTTCTTCTCACTGCAGGGAACCAAGAACCGAACTCAGAATCAATTAGAACTCGAGATTGAGAACATGGGTGGTCACTTGAACGCCTACACCTCGGTACATTTTACCAATTCCGGTGCATCATCTTCAATATTTATGTTTCTAATGAACCTCTATCAATATAGCGCGAGAACACCGTCTACTACGCTAAATCCCTCAAAAATGATGTCGGAAGATCAGTCGAGATTCTCGCCGACATCCTACAAAACTCTAAACTAGATGAATCAGCCATCGAGCGTGAGCGCGATGTCATCCTCCGCGAGCAGGAGGAGGTCGACAAACAGCTTGAGGAGGTCGTCTTCGACCACCTTCACGCCACGGCGTTCCAGGGTCAGCCACTCGGCCGTACAATCCTCGGTCCTAGGGAGAATATCTTGTCGATAAGCAAAGAGGACCTGACAGACTACATCTCTACCAATTACAAGGCTGACCGCATGGTCCTTGTCGGTGCTGGTGGAATCCCCCACGAGACTCTTGTTGAACTCGCTGAGAAGCACTTTTCCCGCGTTAAGCCGAGTGAGAACCCTGCGACTCCGGGATCTCCACGTGGTTTAAAGCCTGAGTTCATCGGGTCTGAAGTTCGCTTGAGAGATGATACCATCCCCACCGCTCACATTGCCATTGCTGTCGAAGGAGTCAGCTGGAAGGACCCTCAATACTTCACTGCGTTAGTTGCTCAGGCTATCATTGGTAACTGGGACAGGGCGATGGGCAATGCCCCACACTTGGGCAGCAAGCTCTCTTCCTTCGTACACAAGCATCAATTGGCCAACTCATTCATGAGCTTCAGCACCTCATACTCCGACACTGGGTAATTACACTCCCCACCCATCCATTCCACTCTTCCTATCATTTACTAACTTACACGCACACAGTCTCTGGGGAATCTACCTTGTCACCGACAAAGTTACCAGAATCGACGACCTTGTCCACTTCGCCCTTCGCGAGTGGTCTCGTCTTGCACAAACTGTTACTGAGTCTGAGGTCGAGCGTGCAAAGGCCCAACTCAAGGCCTCGCTCCTCCTCTCTCTTGACGGTACCACCGCCGTTGCTGAGGACATTGGTCGCCAGATCATCACCACTGGCCGAAGAATGAACCCTGCTGAGATCGAGCGGGTTGTTGGTCAAATCACTGAGAAGGACGTTATTGAGTTTGCCCAGCGCAGGATTTGGGATCAGGATGTTGCGATTAGTGCATTGGGTAGCATTGAGGGGGCAAGTTTCTTCCTTCTTTCAAAACAAAAAACAAAAATGACCCGGTTGACTTATACTGACTGTTGTTTAGCTGTTGGATTACCAACGCGTTCGTAACGACACCAGCCGTAACTTCTAAGTTATCGACGGGGACGGAAGAAGTATTGGTTGGTAGATAGAATAGAGGCTTGGGTTCGGTTTCGGGGAAATGATGGATGGTTCGCGAAATTACGCAGAACAGAAACAAAGAGAGAAAAAAATCTAGTGGGGTTTATTCGCTGATGTACAGTACACCTATTCTATATCCCCAGAATTTCCTTTTTTTTTTCCTTCATCAAACTTTATTTTTGTCATCGAGTTTCTCTTTTTTTTATTTCTCTTTTTCGCTCAAACAAAATGGACGGACAGACGTAAGGTATGAGTGTAAAAAAGATATTGCAAAAAGTGACCACCTTCAATCTATTCGATCAACCAATCCATTCATCGCGGGCGCAACATGGAGTACCAGTAAATGCAAGCGATGTAATACAAGTAGATAACAAATGGACAAATCTATATTGGCCATCCGAGATATACAAGTACAACAATATACACAGAAATAAAACATGAAGAAAAAAAAATGGTACATTACGGGAGGGGTTTGAAGTTATACAGCACCGTTGTAGTAAACCTTCCTAACATCCACCAATTTCTTTCCCCTTCCACGAGCGATTGTCTCTGGCAACTTTTGACTCCTGAGAGCTTGAATTGTAGCCTTGCATACATTCATTGGATTCCTGCTGCGACTGACCTTCGCCGAGAGGTCTGATAATCCAAGACACTTTGCAATCTCAAAGATATACTGCGAAGTGCGTAGTCCGAATCCTGCACCCCCATCCATCCATCCATCCATCAATCAATCAATCAATCAATCGGCCCCGCCCCACGCATAAAATATGGAAAGGAAGGAAGACTAACCCGGCGGCCGACTAAAAAGCTTCAACTCCACCGCCCCAACCTTGATATCCAAATTCCCAAATATCGTGCGATCCTCATACCGCGGCACAGGCATCATATTCCGAACAGCCATGTACGTCGCAATCCTCTGCGCCTCCGAGAACTCCACACTCTTCCCCTCCCCAATCCCCACAAGGCCATTCCCATTGCCGGCGACCGCCAGGCAATAAATCTTGCGAATCTTCCCCATGTGCGTCTGGTTCACGACGCTGTGCGAGACCAGAGTCTTTGTGCGAAGGCGCTTGATCTCCGCGGCCGAGAAGCCGGTTTTCAACGAGACTTGGCGGATCCAAGGCGCATCCCCGGTGCTCCCCCCCGACGTCGTGTTTGTGGACGTGGAGGGCGTGAGCAGGTCGTCCAGTCGCGGGATTGGCTGCAGCGGGTGACCGGGCGTGTATATCTGCGGACCCGTCGGGAGGTCCAGGATTGGGTCGAGGGTGGAGAGGTCGTCGAGGTATCTGAGCTTCATGGGGTCGTGGTCGGGCTGTCGGTGGCGGTTGTGGAAGTGCTCCGGGTCGATCGCTGACTCTCCCGCTAGGAGGGAGGTTAGCTGTTCGTCGGTGTAGTATTTCGACAGCTTGGAGACTTCAGAGGGGGTGTAGGGGGTTGGTGGGGGCGTTGTGTAGGATTCGGGTTTGGCTTTTGCGGTGCGGCGGTGACGGTATGGGGATGTGGTGGTTGTGCTCAATTGGCGGACCCCACTCCGGGGGGGTATTGAGAGGAGGCGGTGGAGGGGGCGGACCACGTTCATTTTTGGTGGTGGTGGGGGATGTTTGGTGGGGTGGATTGAAGTGAAGTTTTTGGATGGTAGTCAATGTTTGCTCTCGGTGGTTAGGGTTGTAGGGTAACTCCGGATTTTCTGCTCACTGCGGTCTATTTCCAGTAATAGTTATTGCTTTCCCTCCGTTGGCAATGATCAATCACTGGGGAAAATTATATTACACTACTGCAATTATAGCAATTACCATATCATACTAATACTGTACATGCGAAGGAAACCACGATGGCCTTCCCCAAAGCCAGAGATTGTAAATTCTACATTTACCAACCCAGAAAAAAAAAAAAAAACTATGAATGAAAGAATATGAAGAGTTTTTTTTTTTTTTTCTCCCCAAAACGCCCTGCAATGAGTTCCGCATGCCAGTACAAGATTCACCGGATATTGGAAAATATAAGGAGGGTTTTACAGATCAGATAAAGAGAGATAGAGGAAGAAGTAGTAGCGTATTATTCTACGAGTGGACAGGCACGATAGGTTAACGAGAGAATCTCCCACGTTTACTAGGTCTTCCGCGATTAAAATTGTCAGTATAGTGCTTGCGCTGTGTCTCCATTCCTGGACAGGTAGCCCGGACATGGCCTGCTTTCCCACAATAGAAGCACGCCCCGCCACCGCCGTGGAGGCCCGAAGTGGATTGGGAGGGGCCACTGTTGGAAATGGAACTTAGGTTCTTTAATATCCTGTCATCATCGTCCCTCATTTTTCTCTTGGCCTTGTCCTTCTTCCTGATCTTCATCTCCTTCTGCCTGTTCATGGAAGAGTCGCTGTCAGAGCGGTCACTGGATGAAGATGGAGAGTCGTCAGAAACATCTTTCTCGGGCTTTTTGGGAGTATCCCGTATCATTATTAGCATATCACTACACCTACAGCGCAAGAAAGAAAGTGAACAAACAAACCTCAAACTTAACTCCATATTTTCCAAACTTCATCCTTCCTCCAGTTTCTTTTTCTTCTTCTTCATCATCTTCTTCCTCCTCGTCATCATCGCTATGCGCCCCACTAACCAACTCTCCGTAACCAACTGTGACAACTTTAACCGATGTCTGAGGCGCCTTCTTGACAAAGCTCAACTCCCATCGAGTCTCGGCGTCGCTACGAGTACTTGCTTCCGAGCGCTCTCTAGTCGCCAGAAGCGCGGCCTCGCGCTTCGCGTTCTCCCCTTCAATCGCTTTCTGAACCTCGGCGTGGGATTTACTTCCCGGCGCGGAGGCGTTTCTTTGCATGAACTAAATGAGAAAGTAAGAAGTTGGTTAGTTATTTAGGCGCAGGTTTTTCAGAGAGAGAGAGAGAGAGAGAGTTGATGGGTCAGGTACATTCATGGTGAGTAGTCTCGAGGACATTGGTTTCGGCTTGGCGATTAGCCGCGGCTGGGACTGGCTTTTTGGAGATCTGGATAGCATTTTGGCGATTGTGGTCTGGGGTTATGGGGAGTCGACTTGGTGATGTGAGGGTGGTGTTGGTGGGGTGGGTGAGTAGTTGAAGGTTGCGAAAGGTTGAAAGGTGAAGACGGGTTGAAGGTTTTTGGATTACGTAAGGTAGGTTGTTTCTTCGGTTAGTGTTGAGCAGGTTAGGGTGAGTGGGTGGGTTAGGGTTGCACAGCCAAAGTTTAAGCTGGAATGCAACGTGAACATAAATGGTATGATAGACTAACTTAATGCTGGTATTATGGACTTGACCTCTGCACTCTGTATGGGTTAGCTTTTAGTGCTCATGGAAGAGAAGGTGAAATTACAGGTAAAGGTTGGAACAGAGCACCCTTTGACTGCCTCTAAAACTTGCCTGAAGATGCCTCTTTGATGGGACCAACAATAGTTTGGAGCGCCAACTAGTTTGTATTTAGAAGCTTTCTGAAATACAATCTTCTCCATTATGCAGTTTTCACGAAATTATTGGTCCACCTTGCTTGGGGGAGGTATGATTCCCAAACCCGCCTGTGGTTCCAGTGTCTTCTTGCCATAATTGGCGTTCAGTAAAGAGAAGATGATAAAGGGGCAAATTACCAGTACATTTTCAATTTAAAAATCAGGTATTTGTCTGGTATAGGTGCAACTCTCGCAGCGATCTACAAATCCTACAGACCCTGACATATCGACCTGAGTGCTTACTCCACTACGGTGGGCACAACCTAGCACAACCTAGCACCAACATCGGCAAGCAATCAGATATTTCGATTAACTACGCTAGATATCTGAAACTGGTGACCGTTTTACATACACAACTGTTGATAAATATGCAAGACATCGCTCCGATACCTAACACAGGTTCTTTGAAAACCAAGTCTTTGTGCAGTAATTTGTATTTGATGAGAGTCCCACATTTGTCCTCAATAGTGGGTACCGAAGCGTAAGAACTGGAATAATTGAACCTCGCACTAGGACGTTGGAATTGCCTCTCCTAGTAAGGTCTGTTGTATTTTTCTTTTTATCTGTCTCAGCAAAGGGCTGAGAGTCAGTTTTTTTTGGCAGTGTTTTCTCCCTTTAATCCAAAGAGGGAAATTCTAGACGTCTTGGCGTGAGGTTCAATTATTCCAGTTCTTACGGTAATTGATATAGGAAGAAGATAAAAAAAAATACCATCACAGCTCCAATCAAACAATTGTTAATAAACAATTTCAAATTCCCAAGTGTGCAGGGGTTACTTAGATTCGGAGTTCCTGGGTAAAAACTCTCAGCTCCCCACACTGATAGGCCACTGCTGGCTCCAGACAGGACCGTTACCACGGTAATCGATTTCACTGTTGATTAATTAGGCGGTACCGGGTAATGATCGTGACCGAGAGTGTTTGAGTCTGTCCGTTGGTTTACACCCGGTCACTCGAGAGCACCAACTTCGTGTAGTCAGCTTTAAGAGAAATCATCTGCCATCATGCGGAGGTTGTCGTCCACAACCCACCCAATTACAGGCCATTTGCAAGATATTGTCTTCCAAGACCGTATTGAAAGAAAAGCGCCGATACCGCCATCCTACGATCCAAACACCTATAAACTTCTTCGCATTGAACACGCTAACAGGCACCCCTGTTAAGTTTACCTTGATACAGATTTACGGATCTTCTCCGTCCCGAGCCGATCCAAAGCGCCATCCCTCAACACTGATGGAGCGCCATCCCCCTTATCGAGTTGTCAGTTTTGTCGCGCTGTCTCACATCCAAGACCAGCGCATGACCCGCAGAGCCTACGTGCCAACAACCACCTACAGTCTTAAAGCTGGAAAAGTTACTACTGCCTCGACAACATCAACACAAGTAACATCCAGAAGTTCGCGCTTCTTCCTCATCACCTCTCCAGTAGCTATACTTATACTCGCTGCGTATCTAAACTTGGCGAATCTCACTTTTCGAGCATTGTTCTGTATAAGCTAGCTTAGACAGATTTTCCAAACATGGGCCAATCACAAAGCTCCCACAACTCTGAACCCGGCGCTCGCTACCGCGCAAAGGCAGCACAAGAAGCTCGAGCTCGGGCCGAAGCATCACACAGATCTCAAGCAGGTATCGTAAACAATCCATTCCTTCCCCCTCTCTCTCTCCCAAAGTCACGTCACAACATAGATCCACAAAGCTAACAACCCCCCAGCATTCGAATCCTCCAACCACCGCAATGCAAAAGCACACTCCCAAGCCGCGCGCTCGCACCAGCAGAAAGTGGTGGAATACAACGCGCTAGCCAGCAGCGAGATATTCCGTCATTACAATCCCAACTACCCCTCCTCCGGCGGCGTCGTCACAACCACGGGCTCCTCCATGTCATTCTTCGCCGCACTCTTCTCGTTCATGGTGCCCCCGGCTAGTGATCTTTCCCGCTTGGACTTGCACGGGCAGCACGTGAAGGAGGCAATCCCGATGGTTGAGAACCACTTGGAGAGGTGCCGCCGGGAGAGCGTTGAGAGGACTACTATTATTACGGGCAGGGGCGCGCATAGCGTTGGCGGGGTGCCGAAGATTAAGCCTGAGGTTGAGGGGTTGTTGGTTAGTATGGGGGTTAAGCATTGGAAGGAGGGGAAGGGGGCTTATGTCGTTGAGTGCAAGAGAGGTGCTCGCCCTGATGGGGGGATTGTGGGGTGGATTTGGAGGGGGATATTTGGTTAAGTCATAATTGGAGGTAACTTATATGGATAATTGCTCGGGTGTATTAAGGTTTGGTAGAATATTATTGATTGTATGGCGGTATTTTGCTTTTGTGTTTTTTGATAGGAGGGGAGGACTTTGGCTTATGCGGTATTGAAAGATAAACCTTTTTACGTATTCAGGGAGGAAGGGAGTTTCTCTCTGAATGTTGGAATATGTGGATATGATACTAGTGTTAGGCTAGTATCGGAGATGCTTGGTCTTTAAGCTAGGGGACTAGTGTGTGGAGGTCCGTGATACTCCGAAGACGGACAACCTAAAAAGGGGTTATTGGATTATATAGCGACGCGTTATAGGTACTACCCATTGAAATAGCAAGCAATCTTTCATCTCTCTATTATTCCTCTCTTACTTGTCGATACTCATTCAGGGTTTTACTACACTGAATTATGGAACATGACGAGTGATCCGACATGAAGGCTACCGCAGCCCAACTAGCCGACTGTGCAAAATAGATTTTAGGACCAAAATATGGATATTATAGGAAGTGACCATGCTGTCGTTCGAAAGTCACGATATGCAAGTTGCGGGGTTTCCTTACCTTACTGTATTTGTCAGAATTTACCCTGCCGCTATTAAATTCACTCTAACAGATGGTCAGTTGGGTGTTATCTATTATCTCGTGCATTCCCTAATGCCAAGAGCTAACACTATTCAAAGACTACACTAGATCTAAGGGAATTAGTGAGGGCATTGTGATTGTGTTCCTAGGAAGAATAGAAGAAACATTCAAAAGATGCCCATTATGCGTGGATAGACAGGCAGCTCAATGGAAACTGGAAAAAAAAGAAAAAGAAATACTACTCTCTCGTGGGAATTTTAGGATTTTAAATGTCAGCGCTTTATTGACTTGCAGATGTGCGTGATGTGAAATATATTTGTGACATTTGCATGCCGAAAGTAATGCGCGCCATACTTCAAATTTCAAGAAGCCTTCGATCGTGATATCAAAGATCCCCATTTCATTGCTGCATGTTTTGATTGCCACAACCTAACATTCCCATTCCCATTATGCTAACCCCCAAGCTTTCCATCGAAAAAACCCACCACCACCACAACCTACCGCCAAATCCAAGCCTTCAAACTCGGAATCCACACCCACCCCCTAACGTCCCCACGCACATACAAACCGGTACGCGCATCGACCATAGGAACAAGTCTCCCATCTGGATGTCGAAGGGCCAGGACACCCACTGAGGCCGGCGGCAAGTGTTTCCGCTGGTGTTGCCAATTGATCGGAGGAGGAGGTGCAACAGTAGGAGGAAGAGGAAGAGGTGGTGCGGGCGGGAAGACAGGAATCGGCGGGTGTAGATAAGGGACACCGAGAGGTGGTGTTGGAGCGGGCTGATAGACTAGAATTGGCGGGCAGGCAGGAGGATCCACGGGTGGTGCAGCGGTCACTGCCTTCCATTCTGGGGGTGGGGGGGTGTAGATTATTCGGGTGTGGATTATGCCCATTTTTCTTTTGCTATGCGGCCCGGGGGGGGTTGTCGTGCTTTTCGAGCGGTCGTGGTGGCTGTGATGGCTCAATTAGAAGAAGGTGGGAAGAGAGAGAGAGGGAGTATGTTTCTTAAATGAAGAAGCGTGTGGTGCTCTGTTGTATGGGGGGCTGTCTTAGGGTTTGCCGGGCAGGAAAGCAGACGGAACCTACCCTACAAATCATTGACTGGTCACGACGAATGCTATACTATAACACGCAGCGGCCTCGAAAACGAGCATGACAAGAAATACTGAAAAATGCCAGACAAACCTTAAGGCAAGGAAAAGGTTTCGGAAGCCATGTTGTTCACACCTGGGGTATTACTGGTAAATTATATCATTGGCGACGGTATATCCCGGGCACATATTTTCAGCTCACAATTGTCAACAAAAGGTGTGACCTAAAGCTCAAGCAGGAAGAGCAGAAAGAAGAGTAGAAATTATATTAACATACATACTGTACATCAGTTTTGACCATGACTTCATTCCAAAAAAAAAAAAAAAAATTTAAAAGTAGATAATATTATTATTCACTATGTGGCAGTACATTTACCTTTATTTGCCTCCAAAAAAAATCGAAGTAAGCTGCTCTTGGTTTTAAAGCCTCAGCACCACCTCAAGGTGGCAGCTTATGCTGAGGTCCCACCTGTGCAAACCAGTAAAGGATTGCACAGGAGAGAGCTGGGAAATCAAAAAGGTCGCAGCACAGTTATCCAAAATGGTCTTCAATACCTCTGAAATGGCATTGGCGTCGGACGGCCGTCGAAACTCGAACATAACCTATGAAAAAAAAAGTTAGTATGTTTTCCAAAAAAGGAGCACTTGGGAGAAACTTATCTGCAAATAGAAAAAAGTTAGTCAAGTCTTCGAACAAATGAATGTTGTGTGATGTTGAAAGGAAAGAAGAAAAGAAGCGTGGGGTTGTTGTGAGGTCTTTTTATAGTGAAGGGGAAAAGATGTGAAGAGGTCTGGATTTTTGACCGGTATTCAGGAACGGGTTTAGGATTATCTTTGCCTTCATTACGCCTTGCGTAAGGATACTTCTGGAAGATGATTAAGTTATCTTTTCATCATAGCATAGAGGCATAATTTATCATTATAATTCTTTTTTTCTTTCTTGTCCTTCAGAATACGATAAAGTTACCACTCACCCAGTAAGCTACCAAGTGTGCATATACTCCCCACCATCTAACCATCGCCGTAGACAAATACTCACTTCCCCCAGGACATCCACTTACAAAATTTACAGCCTACGGGTGATACACCATGCACCACCCGGAAAAAAAATTACCTCACTCTTCAATCAAGTGCAACAGGCAAGAGTCGATATCAAGTATATACTAAAACATTATTTTCCTCAGAGGCCAAGTACAGGGTACTCCTTAGCATGAGCCAGTTTGAGATGAGCTAGACCTTGGATTCGAGCAAGCTTAGTTTGAATGATTAATAGGCCCAACGAGTTCACAGTTGGGTCTGGCTCAAGCTTTCAGAGTCAAACAAAACAGGTGTAACCGCTGTGAACGCACTCTACTCAAGTGTTAAGTGGCTGGCTTTTTTATATATATTTTTCCTCCCGTCAATAGTGTTCCTAGTCATTTCTTGGATATTCCTCTTTTTTTCTTTCTTATCTCAGCACAGCATTTATATTTGTCCAATTTTGCATGCCTTCTTACTGTTGGGGAAAGGTTATGTATGGCGAAGGAAGGGGGTTTAGTCAAAGATAGAATTGGACGAGTGACATGATATGAAGACATATATATCAAGCCCACTTAATATGATACCCTCCACCCTCACCCACCACCGCCACCAAGATAACGCCGCCACACGTTATGACAACCCCTAGGCACACCCCCTACCGATACTATCCTCTCACTCTTTATAAATAACCACCTCCGCCTCGGCACCTCCTCCCTCCCCCGCTGCCTCCTCGTCTCTCACCACAACAACACAACCCACGAGCTACAAAAATCATACTCAGCCCCACCAAAGTCACCAAAAATGGCAACGTCAATCCCCGGAAATATCCTATACTACAGCCTCCCTAACGGAACCGTGACTCCAATTTTGGACGTCAACGGAAACTACGTTCCCGCCAGCGTATATCCCAAGGCAGTTCCTGTTAACCTTCGCGTTACCTTGGAGCTTATTCCCGGTGCCCCCGCCGCCAGTATTGTTCAGGCTGCCCCCCAACAGCAGCAGGCTATAGCTCAGCCGCAGACGGGGCCCGCTTATGTTCTCATGTTCTTGCAAAAGGATGGGACTTATGGGCTTAATCCTGTTGCTGTATGTTTCCCTTCCTGCCCTGTGGTGGTTGATTGGACTAATGCTGGGTGCGGTAGTGAATGTAACAGGGGGGGCTTTTTTTTTTTTTTGCGAAAATAGAAATCTGGGAGGGGTGAAGGGTGAAGGGGGGTTGGTTATGGGATCAATGAGGTTATTGTTTTTTCTGTATGGGTAGATGGATAGATGACTTTACGGAAACTTGAATATGATTTTTCTCTCTCAGGAAGTTTAAGGCTTTCAATATTTTGCGTTTTTTGGTGGTTTGGGAGAGTGGGGTGGTGTGTTTTTATCTCCATTTTTTTTGTTTTTTTGGGAGGGGAGATGGGGAGACCGAGTGTTAATCGTAGTGTATCTGATCCGGGCAGAATTCTACTCCGGGCGGTTGGCTTAACGGCGGAGGAATACGATTAGCTCCATTATAGGCTCATTTTTTGTCTTAGAAAGTAAGCCTGCGCACTATACTTATAGGTAACAACTAGTAAGCTCCCCAAGGTTTTCTTAATTTACTTGTGGACATCCATATGGACGATAGCCCACCAGCAAGTGATCAATTCCTCCTCTCTAATATCAAGGGCGGAGATATATTTTCCATTCAGACCCTATCACATACGAAGACACACAACACGATTTACACTCGACCCAAAAGGTTTATATGTAGAGGAGGAAGCGGGCTTCGTCAGTTTCAGAATTCAAGCACCGTGAGGGGGAGATGGAAGACGAATTGAAGCGGAAATATCGACAGATCACTGGCAGTGTACCCAAAGTCTGATCAAACTTGCTTAGAAAATGTGAGAGAGGCCGAGAGATAGAGAAAGTTTTTTAAGCTGTTATTCAATAAGTTAGCTTAGATGGGCCGGATATCGTCCTACTTATAATGATGAATGGAATCTAGATACTTCGAAATGTCCACTTATCATTTCCCTCATATTACGGCAGGAAGCCGTATGATACATACTCCTAACTTTCCATCCCATTAAAGCAATACTTTCGACAGTCAGAAACAGGATGTAACGAGTGACACGATATGAAGACATCTCCGGTATGCAGCCCTTGTCGGAACTCCAACCTTCGCTGATCACCACCACTGAGATAAGGTTATCACAAATAATTACAGCCCCCAAAAACACATCTAACCGAATCCCTCCTGTCGCTACTCTAATCCAGAGTTTATAAACAACCACTACCACCCTGTACCTCCCCTCCTCTCGCTCTGGCCTGTCACAACAGCGCGTGAGACAGGCCAAAAAAACTTCTATCTAACCATCCTCCCGTAAATAACCCAAGATGCTTACTCCAGCTGCTCCAGATGCCAATAGTGCGCGAAGAGGAACAAAAGCCACTCGTAACCTGACATGGAGCAGGAATACGATCCTAAACGAAGCATTTGAGAGCATGAAGAACTGCTCATGCCAGCGTGTCGCCTGAGTAGAGTGCGATAGGGCTCAACTAATACGGTACGTAAAGGTACCGTACACAATCGATACCGCGCCGTAAATCACGTCAATAACATACAGCACCGGAAAACAGAGATCCACACCAAAAACCTGAATGGCTGGTCTGGCCGTCTCCCGCTATCGAGTTCAAGCCAAGTGGGATCCAAGACACTCTTATCCCCAAGGCTGGAGTATGGGTTTTAGATTCCTCTTGGGCGTAAACGCTCCTCCTCCCTACACGTAAGATCGCTGTCGAAATCTTGCAATTTTTTTTGTACTGGTCCGGCTCGCAGGCCTAGTAAGTCTGCCGTACTTTATGCTAGTGCCGTATAATATTTCCTTTTCTTTACGCCACGTAAAGATAACAGTTCGAACCTCATCGATGATCGAGTGAGAATCAATGAAGGAGTTACTTACATCAAGCCTGCCTACCCAAGGTCCAGTGATTGAGGTAGAAGAAATCATAAAGTGGATGTTAAATTAAGACCGAGGAATATAAAAAATAGAATATACTGTATAGCTTTCTCGTGGACAGGCTTTTTTTAAAAAAAAGAAAAAAATGAAGAACGTCCAAGTTATACAGTTCTGCGGAATGGCACCTCTACTCTCTCAGGTTTTCCTCCCAAGGCCCACTCAATGGTAGAACTACTTGGGGGGGTAGAGCGGACGCAATAGAAGCCATGTTGAACCTCCGCAAACTCTCTCACTACCATCCATCGCAATAGCATACTCCTAGTCCCTCCTTAAAAGTCGGTGTTGTGTTAGCCGGCCTACACCGGAGTTTTCACAGATGAGCAAAGTTCGAGTGGACAATGCAAATAATCTTTTCCAATTTTCTATGAAACAAAAAGGCATACAAGAAACATCCCCATATTACCAATGAAAAGAAAAAAAGAGGTACAAAAAGCACGATACACGACATAAACACTTCCAGACTCTAATCACTACCACTACTGCATCCTCTCTTCAATACACGCTCCCACAGCCAAAAATAAAAACAATAAACATAAGAAATAACCTCGGCTAAACATTTCCACACCACCACAGTATCCACCTACCTCTCTGTACACCTGTGCAAGCAAAGATACAAAAAAAACTCCTCAAAACTCATCAGAATACTCTTTTCATCCCGTTGCCCAATGATCAAGTTCTTATAAAATAAGAAACCGTCAGGCAGGGCAAAGCAGATTCGGTCCAAGATTTTCATCACTTGAGTTGGAATTCTCTCGTTTCCCAACGGAAATCTTGGTACCGAACGTGGCCCACTACCAAGGTAGATATGGCAAACGCGTACGGTTTATTTTAGAGCCCCCAAAAGACCCCACCACAGTTAGCATAAATTGTCACGAAAAAAAAATAAGAAAATATTAAACATGGGGGTTGTTGTCTAGATTTGCTGATCCGCCGTTTGCTGATTGCTGTCGTCCTTTTGTTGATGTGGGTTGTCGTCCTTTTGGTCCTCCCATCCCAACAATCCACCCCCCTATCCCCATTCCTCCACCTGCCCTTTGGGCCTCCGACTCCAGCCTTGATGACCAAATGGCTATAGGCTCAGACAAGCTGAACCAAATAGCCCGTGAGACTAATGACAGACTCTGTTAGCTGCGCGAACAGCTAACAGAACCTGGCACTCTTCCCACTTTGGCCGCCGGGACCAATCGGACTTCTCCACACCAAATCATAAACCCCATCCTCCTCCTCCCTTCTCCTCCCTTGATTGTCGTGTTTTGCTGATTCGTATTTTTGTCGTCCTTTTGTTGATATGGATTGTTGTCCTTTTGGCGCTCCACAGTTGTGGTTGTTGTGGTTGTTGTTGTCGTGTTGGTGTTGTGGTATTGGTGGTGGTGGTTGTCGTATTTCTTAGTGGAGGAAAGAAGGAGGAAAGAAGAAGGAAAGGAGGAAAAAATGGGAAGAATTCCGCCTTTAAATAACCACGTCAACCAACCAATCCTCGGCATAAAAAATTAGGGCTACCATAGAAATCGTGCGGTAGTATCAGTAATTTTATTTCTTTCATCTTTGCCCTACACTTGTATGATAAGTCTTTAATCCTTAATCTACACTCCATACCATTCCTCCCTCCCCTTTTTCGATTACGCTTTAATCTACTTTCGAGAGCACAGAAAACAATTCTATTGATACATTTCTGGTATCAGATTTGAATTGATCAACACTATACTCTTTCCGGTCCACTTAGTTTCGCGTGAGGATTCATGAGAGCTTTGCCTGCAAGAATTGCATTTCAACATGAACCAGTGGGATTCGGGCGGAAGGAACAATAAGACAGCTGCTGACATAGAGTTGTATACCGATATGCACGACTTTACGATAATCCAGTTTCAAAGCAAGACTTCCTAACAGTATTCTCCAGAATTACATCCCCAATCCTGCTATTCCGTGAACCCTAGAGTGCGGCGAGTGAGATACCATGCACCCGTCTAAAAAAATCCACTTTATTTAAGAAGTAAACTACCACAACTATATTGAAAAGATTTACGTGGGGGCACTATTCCCATCGAGGCCTCAGCGCAAAGTACGACGCTAAATACAAAGTAACCAAACCAGCCCAAAAATAAAGCACTATTACCAACTTACTCCCAACTTCCTACTCACACCCTAACAAGTGCCGTTAGTCAATCTATACTATTTTCAACACAAGCTTACCGTCCCCAAAGATACCATAGACAAACTTCCTCACCCACTCCTAAGATACTTTCCAACACGCATAGGTGTCCCTTCCGAGTCCTCTCAGCCTCTAACATCTACCAAGACCAACGAGTGAGACCTCATGCTCCCGAGCATCAACAAACAAAGTTCCGCAAATCTTGCATTTTCCGCCTCCTCCCGCGCGCCCCTTGCCTTAGACTAACCAAAGACCAATCACCGACGCGCGACGGTACCTAATCAGCCAACCTTATGTATGAGAATAATACCGGTGCTACAGTAAGAACTTAAACCTGCAGGCACTCCCTCGGCAGATGCGCTTCTGGATTGAGCTAGTAGCGTGGAACAACCGATCCAACACTACCGGCGCATAGGGTGCTGTAGATCTGTCACTCGGCAATCGCCTCCCAGAGCTTAGAGCTCTGCATCAAGTCACATACCAGGCAGGTAAGACACAGCACATCACCACAGTATACATACAGCGATACAATATTCAACCAGCAACTCCGCACCACACGACTTCAATTCCAATTCCATAACCCATCACGTCCATAAATACATACATATACCTTACATCGAACAATGAAATGAAATGAAAAAAACGCTTGCAAAGAAGACCAATCAAACATACAAAAAGCAAAAGCAACGGTAAAAACAAGTAAGCAGCTAAACCTCCCAGACACGCCAAAGCGCCCCCACCCTGCCTGACAGACAGCTACTCCGACCAGATACGAAAACTATAGATAGAGAGATAGAAAGAGACTTTTGAAGTCCATTTCGTCGCAGTTGGGAAGGTAACTGGCCCAAGGTAGTTGCCGACGTAAATGGGTATATCTAGAGGAAAGGAAAAGGGAAGATATCAAGTACATGCCCATACAGACAAAAAAAAAGTACAAAGATTATAGATAAGCATGGCTATGAAGCTGGAAAGAGAGATAGAAAAGAAAAAAAAGAAGGAAATGTGCTTGGGGTGGGGTGCATAGGGTGAGGATCGTCATTCCTCCAGCGCCCGTTTCCTACACGTACTCGCCAGTAGGGGAATTTCCAACTCGTCCTTGGTAGGAGGTGGTAGCGGCGGTAAGTTCTCGTTATCGTCATTAGCATTATCATGGTCATCATCGTCGTGATCGCTTTCCCATATCTTCCATCCAGGACTAGGCGTTGCGCGGAGCAGCGGTTTCTTTTTCTTCTCTGGGGTGGTAAAGGTAATGAATGAGTCTTTGGATAGAGTGGGTAATTTCGTCGTCGTCGTAATTTTATCACTTGGCATTCCCTCCTTGTTCTTCTTCATCACTTTCTTGATCATATCTCCGTCCCTTGTAATCTTCTTTTCCGGCTGGAGTAATTCCTCTTCCTTCATTTCTCTCAGCGGTTCCCGGTGTTCGCGGAGTACCCGCCCTCCCGGACCGATTCCGGGGGCTCGTCGTTGCGGGATGCACTTGACAGGGGCGTCGACAGACATTTGGCTCTCGCGCGGGGTGGAGAGGATTTGAGCGAGTCTTGATGGGGGGATGTTTTCCTTGCCCAAGTCCAACTCGCCAGAGGTCTCCTCGTTATCGGAGATATCAGAGATATCGAGTGTGTGGGTTGAGAACTCCATTAGGTTTTGGGACGTTTCGTCCTCCGTTTCCTCGTAGATGTCGAATATCCATGAGTCAGGAATGGACTGTTGTTGCTGAATCGAAGGGGCGGCAGGTACGTCATTGGAACTTGAAGTGGGCACATCTCTGAACACAACAGGAGGGGTAGAGGAACGCCCGCGTTTCAGTTGTCCACGGCTACTCCCGATTTTCGGAGGAGATACGGCGCGCGTGCGACGCGTGGGGGAGGGGATATATGCCTTTTTCAGCGAACTCCCGACAAGTGGTTTTGCAGATCTGTGTGACGGCTTGCTCACGCGCTGATGGGTATTCGTGATGTTTGATAGGGCGCGCTTGGGTTGGGAGCCAGCTACGGGCTTATCGGTCAAGATGAAACGCGACTTGGATGGTTGATTGGTGGTGATCGTGGGCTTTGAGGAGGGCTTCAGGATCTCGTTGATACTTGGGATGGACTTTGATGGAGCGAGGACTGATTTAACGCGTTTGGATAGGTTCGGGTCTGCGTTCTCATCGTTGAAGAGTGGGCGCTTAGTGGGGGTTGCTGTTTCAATTAGCACAAGTGATATTTATGATTCGGCACATGAAATGTAAAATTAAAATTGGGTGGTGGGGAATTCAGAGTGACTCTTCTGAGAAGTTGGGAGAATTCCCGATGAAAAAATGTATTCTATTCAAATAGATTATATGAGTACTTACTGCGACGAGCAGAATTGCTAGGAACATTGCTGTAGAAAGGACCTTTCGTCACGGGCGACAGGTGGTGACGCCGCCCAGGGCTTGAAACAAGAGTTGATGAAGGTGCCATTATTGCAAGTGCAGTAAGTACAGATCGCTAATCGAGGAAATGCGCGAAAAGAAAGAGCGACAAAAGCTAAAAGACTATGCAATGAACAGAGTGACAAACGTAAATAAACAAAAACAAAAAAGAGAGAATCGTAATCTCTTTAATGTTTATCTGCTTTTCTTTTCCCAGAGATGAAGGTAGCGTGATGAAATGGTGGAGAGGCGAAGAGGCGAGAGGGGAGGGGAAGTGGGCCGTTTAAGTTGAAGCGAAGGAGGGTGTGAGCGAGGAAGGGACGATGGGGGGGAGGGAAGGGAAGACATTAAGACCAAAGCGTAACTTGAAGAGTGATAAAAGGTGTGTGTGCCAAGAATTAAATTTGAATAGTAAAACGCGTGAATCACTTAACCAAGGACGCGGTTCTCACGCGCGACTTTCGCGCGTCTTTGGCGTTCTTGGTACATTCTAGGAGTGGCGCAGTGACTACCCCACCAACCATGGCTCATTCGGCATACCCTCCAGGGTAATTCTCCTATCATATCAGTACCTTTATCACATTTTTTTTTATCGATAGCAGCATGAGATGAGAATGGCGGTGGTTGGGAGTGAAACAGATTCGTGCGGATTCGTGCCCCTGCTGCTGCAATCATGCGTGTGAATATCGAAAACGAGTCTGAATTGATCTCTAAACATGAGGGATTCCCGTACTCGAGTAGAGATTTTCTAAATGCTAGTTACGTGGTTGCTAGCCATCTCAATTAAAGTAGTTTTTGTGATAGTTCCCAGTTTAGACATGCTTTTGAGCGGGCGTCCACCCTACCCGTCTGCATGACTTCAGCTGATTGGTTCTAATAGCTGATAGAAGTAGGATAAGTAAGAGGACGCAAGAGAAAGGGTGAATCTGGTAAAGCTCCGGGACAACAGGCAGAAATTAGGATGTTCGTTCCGGAGCAGTCTGAGAGCAAGGATCGAACAACGCAGACTCCCTCACTAGGGAAGGAGGCCTCTAGTGTGGATGGGCAAAAATGGAAAGAGTGAGGGTTAACCCTAATTGCCAAGCTATTATTGATACCAGGAGTATCGAAGGGTTCAAGTTCAGTTCACGTCATCCCACTGTCAAACCTACACACACAGTCATTGCCTCTCCTCCTCCTCAGAAACATATATAAGTTCCTCCCTTCCTGCTTTCTTTCCCTTTCTCTCTCCTTCTCATCCCAGATAACAAGAAGAATATTTTCTTTCCTCGAGATAGAGAGAACATTTTTACATTAATTTCCTCCACTTCCCTCCTCTATTATCTTAAATATTCTTTACCCTGATGAGCTTTTTTACCTATTTCCCTTCTCCCTTTTCCCTTTCTTTCCTCTCAATATATATATCATGTGATATATTTCTCCAACCTCGGACACCTAGGGTCTGCTTACCAGCTTGGCTAAGTAGGACCTAGGAGCAAATTGTTACAAACATAGCATGGGAAAAGGTTTTTACATGGCTCATAATTATGATGTCATAGGTTTGTAAGGCTTTTCCACATATGACCAATTAAGTCATGTGAGTTTCACACATGACTCACATTTATGAGTCATAATTGTTATAATTGATTTAATTGTGCAATAACTCATTTGAATTATAAGATATTTCCGTGCACATAACTTATTTAGAAGTCATGTGAGTTTCACATATGATCTATTTTAGGTCATGTAGTTATTATATTACATGAATGTATGAGTCACAGTTGCAAGCTTCTCTTCTGCTACCACCCCGACCACACTTTTTACTTTCCTGTTTGGGAAGGTAGACCTGGGCGAAAATACTACACCACTTTCACGATCCCTCCTCGCTGGACCTTGGAAGCTTCTAAGGCTTGGAGTCACTTTGTCATAGGATAATAACATACCAGGCCTTTCATGGTAGCATTCTTGCTCTTCAGCCATGGAGGAGAAAAACCTCTCCACCTTCCATAGTGGCACTCTCACCTCCTCAGCTATGTGAAGTATCTCCTCCTCTGCCTCTGGTCGAATCTCCCCTGGCCAGTTGAGCTATACCTACAGCTGACTGGTGCCTTTGGCCTTGGCTGTTGGTTCAGGTCAGTTACAATGACACTAAAGAACATGGCTTGCTGGGGCTGTGCCTTCTTAACAATATGGTAAGGGGCCTTGGCCCTTTAAACAAGGATCTTGGGGTTTACTTGTTGTACCCCTCTTCCCTCTTTTGGTCCTGGCAGGGACAAAAATTAGTATATTTATATAACAATTTCTTTCCTTTATTTATTTATTGGGTAGTTTACTGGATTGCACCTATGGGCATTGGACAGGGAGTGGGATGCATTCATCTGGAAGTTTTACGGAGTGGGTTTTCTTGCTGTTTTTTGTGGTTGTTTCCTTCTAGTTTAACTTTTGTTTCTTTTATTATTTGTATGATGAATTTTCTCAAGTGAAGATCTTTCTGGTTACCTTCCGGCCACAAGTTTTTGTTGCTTGCCTGGTTGTGAGAAAGCTGAGTGATTGGAAAGAAGATTTATCTCACTATGTATCCCTTAAGTATCAGGGAATATCCAAGGAGGGGGAAGATGATTGGTGTGGCATGAAGGGAGTGAGCGGGTAACCAGGAGGTAGTGGCTGCTTGGAAGTGGCTTGTTTTTCCTGTTGGCCAGCAGTGGAGGTTTTTGATGCCATAACTTTATGTTACATACAAGGTCTATACCTTAAATAGATAAATTCTATGATTTGACAAAAAAAAAAAGTATGAGTCACAGTTGTGACTCATAATAGTTATTGATTTGTAAGCAGGTTGTGGGAAGGACTATATAAGGAGGGAGATATGATACTATAGTTAATTCTTCATAGAATCACCTAAGTTATTTCCTACTTATAACTTTACAAATTACAAATACATTCTTTATTACTCTCTACATATTAATAAGGTTTGGACATATGATTTACAACTTTATCTTATAAACAATAAAGTAGAAAGGAAGATATCTGATAGTATTCTATACAGTTAGTATTTAAAGGTACTTAAGATTATAAAGTATAATCTTAAAGTTGAACCTAGTGCAACTAAGAGGAAGATAAGAAGAGATACTATTAGGTGTAATAGTATTTGGTAAGAATCCCATGAGAATAATTAAATAAGAGGTTAGATAGTCATTGCCTGTTGCATGAAATAAATTGGAGAGATCTATAGATGATCCTAATATTTGGTTGCATCTCAAGCAACACCTAATAATACTATAGATAATGAAAGTCACTTGTTAAAATTACCAGAAGTAGCACAATCACTCACAAGAACCACCGCAGAGAGAGATAGAGTAGTTAGTACAGTTATATTAGAAGAGAGATCAAGGAAAGGATATACATTATATGAAGAACAAGAAGACCAAAGGATGTCAAAAATATTAGGAGAGATACTACTACTGGCAGGAGGAGTATTGCTACAAGGAGAAGGAGTACCACCACTAGCAAGAATGATAACTCTCATCCAAGAACAATTTCAGGCATTAATAGGTAGAATAGGAAGTACCCAAAAAGCCAAGGTCAAGGAACCAGAAGTATTCACAGGAGAAAGAAAAAAACTGAGAGGATTCCAAGTATAAGTAAAAATGTACTTCCAGGTCATAGAGTGGAATGAGGGCAACTACAATCTAGATAAGATATGTTATACCAAATCCTTACTAAGGGACTCCACAGTACAATGGATTGCATCTTATATTGAGGAAAAAGTACAAGAGGATTAACAAGAATGGGAAGAATTCAAACAAGTTCTTAATGCCAATTTCGGAAATAAAGACAAAAAGGAAAGAACAAGGAATGCCATTAGAAAAATAAAACATGGTGACAGGAATATGACAGACTACTAGAACGAGGTCTGGATAGCTGGAATAGATGCAGAACTAGTACTTCTTGTAAGTCCATCATGATGATTTTTTCAATTATTAGTTGAGTAATGCAGTCTCCTTGAGTAACTTCATAGTCTTTTTCTGATAGATTTACCAATAGTATCCTGATTTCTCCTGTATAGTCTGCATCCACTACCCCAACATTAGTGGCTAGGCTATTTCAGTTAGCTAGTTCACTATGTAGTGCTATGTGAGCATAGGTGTTCTCAGGGAGCTCTATGACTATACTTGTTCATATAGGAACCTATCCTCAAGCTGGAATAGAGTATTCTCTGTGCTGTACAAATCATGACCTGTAGTCATATGATCTTCTTGTAGCTATTTTCGCATTGCTCTTCAATTTTTTGACTATAACCCTATAGTTAGTTTGATTATTCTTGCTGACTTGTAGGATCTAAACTTCCCAATCCTTCAAGATCTGACTTTTCAGATCTCTAGGAACTTGGTTTTCTAACTTTCCTCCCTTATTGATTGGTAATATCTCGCTTTCCAGATTTTCCTTAATCAATTATTCTTCCAGTACTGTATATACTGACGGGAATTTATTGAGGCACACTTTCTTGCACCTTTCACTATTGAAAGTGATCTCCTCTTTTCTCCATTCAATCTTTGGACAATAGTTTTTCAACCATGTCATCCCAAGGATCATTTCATGTTTGACTACTAGTAGGTTAGCTACTAGGAAGGTACTCAACTCCTTATTATTTCCTCTATTTATTTTTATATTTGCTACATGGATTATGGGCCCTACTCTTAAAACAGTCCCATCTACTATATAGATGATGTCTCTTGGTTTTTTTGTTTTCCTATTATGATATTGTACTTTAATCACTGACATAACATGGTTTGATTCAAAGTCTAATATTTCTGTATTTTCTGGTACTGAGCTTAAATGTGATATTCCGATGGTTTTCTTTTTTGCTGTATCATCCTTTAGCCTACCTTTTACCATGGACTTCCCTGGTTTAAAGTCTCCTTATCTTCTTTTTTGACTTTCATCTTATAGATTTAGACTGTTTTGGCCTGGCACTTTCATATTAGGCATTCTTTTCTCCCACATTTAAAGTATCATCTATCCTTTCATTATTGATACTCTTAATTCAGTAATCATTGGAATCTTAGTCAATTAGTTGCATCAAATAATAGCAAAAATAATGTCTAGTGCCAGGTGTATCATGTGCAACTAATGCACAGGATGCACATAATGATAACTGTTAACCAGGATGTGACATCGAAGTGAGATTGCATTCTGATATTCAGGTATGCACCTGGTATATCTAGACAGAATCTGGACAGGGACCTCTACACCTTATATGACCTGACAATGCCTGGTACTTTACAGTTGTATCCTGATGACATCTGGTCCTCAACTGTTGCATCCCAAGGCTATCTGGTCCTAAGAGAGTACATCATAATAATGTTTGAGAGAGTCTAAAATTCAAAACTCCTGACACTAGCATACCATCAGTGTTCCCCATAAATAGGACTTAGGTCACAAAGTTTCTTTTTGTAAACCCATTTCAATTTTATCTATTCTATATAAATTTATACCTAGTATACATGAGCAAGATAGATTTCACATGAGCATTCCTTCAATAGACAAATACTAGTTCCTTAAAAAGTTATAGCTTCCCGGGGACTTATGCCAGATGGGTACAGGAGATGTCATTGGAAAGCTGACATTGAGGAGATTCAGGAAGATGTCTGATGGGCATAAGCAAATGTCTGGGCATCAAGATATCTGTCTTCAAAGTTAGCAGAAATTCACTAGTAAAGACCATTTCCATAGCAGCCTGTAGCTTAGTGGAGACTGAGGCCAGGAGGATGTGGGAGGCAGCATTGGAAGGCTGACATTGAGGGTATTCAGGAACATGTCTGACAGGCATGAGCAAATGTCTAGGCATCAAGATATCTGTCTTCAAAGTCAACAGAAATTCACCAATAAAGACTATTTCTATAGTAGCCTGTAGCTCAGCAGGGACTGATGCCAGGAGGACATGAGAGCTGGCGTTACAAAGCTAGCATCGAGGGGATTCAGGAACATATCTGATAGGCATGAGCAAATGTCTGGGTGTCAAGATATCTGTCTTCAAGGTTAGCAGAAATTTACCAGTAAAGATGATTTTCATAGTAGCCTGTAGCTCAGTGGAGACTGACATCAGGAGGAGGTGGGAGGTACCATTGGAATGCTGGCATTGAGGAGATTTAGAAATATATCTGACAGGCACAAGCAAATATCTGAGTGTTAAGATATCTGTCTTCAAGGTTAGCAGAAATTCACCAGTAAAGACTATTTTTATAGCAGCCTGTAGCTCAACAGAGACTGATACTGGGAGGGTGAGGGAGGTGTCGTTAGAAAGCTGGCATTGAGGGGATTCAGAAACACATTAGATGGGTACAAGAGAATATCTGGGTGTCAGGATATCTGTCTTCAAAGTTAGCAGAAATTTACTAGTAAAGACTATTTTTATAGCAGCATGTAGCTTGGCAGTGACTGATGCCAGGAGGATGTGAGAGGTACCATTAGAAAGCTGGCATTGGGGGGATTCAGGAACATGTCTGATGGGTGCAAGCAAATGTCTAGGTGTCAGGATATCTGTCTTTAAAGTTAGCAGAAATTCACTCATAAAGACCATTGTAATAGTAGCATGTAGCTCGGCAGGGACTAATGCCAAGAGGATATGGGAGGTGCCATAGGAAAGCAGGTATTGAGGGGATTCTGGAACATGTCTGATGGGTGTGAGAAAATGTCTGGGGATCGAGATATCTGTCTTCAAGGTTAGTAGAAATTCACTGATAAAGACCATTTCATAGTAGCCTGTAGCTCAGTGGGAACTGATGCTAGGAGAATATGGGAGGTGCTGTTAGAAAGCTGGCATCAAGGGAATTCAGAAACACATCTGATGGGTGTGAGTGAATGTCTGGACATCAAGATATCTGTCTTCAAAATTAGCAAAAGTTTACTAGTAAAGACTATTTCCATAGTAGCCTGTAGCTTGGCAGAGACTGATGCCAGGAGGATGTGAGAGGCACTGTTGGAAAGCTGACATCATGCAGATTTAGGAACATATCTGATGGGTGCAAGAGAATGTCTGGACATCAGGATATCTATCTTCAAAGTTAGCAGAAATTCACCAGTAAAGGCTATATCCATACTAGCCTGTAGCTCGACGGAGACTGATGCCAGAAGGATGTAGCAGGTGGTGTTGGAAAGCTGGCATCAAGGGAATTTAGAAACATATCTGAGAGGCATGAGTGAATGTCTGGGCATCAAGATAACAGTCTTTAAAGTTAGCAGAAATTCACTATTAAAGACTATTTCCATGAGAGCTAGTGACATCATGAGGGACTGTACTAGAAGTTAGCTGAAGGTTGCCTTAGAACTCTGACTCAGACATCACATCAGGATATCAGGGTATCAAGATATTGGTCTTTGATATTACCAGATTAGAGTTTGCAGGATTTATTAATAGTAGATGTAGATGTTGAATGTAACTAAAAAGAATGATCAGAAAATCCGTGTATAAAAACATAACACACTGTGTTACCTAAAATATCACAAATATCACTCATTTTTACAATGAATGCAACTGTCATATCCACTCCCTTAAGAGTTATGAGAATGAAATAGACTTAGATATCAGTGTACCATATCATTTCATCAAATTGAGGATCTCTATATAGGGTTCTAATCTCCATTTCAAGACAACTAATTCCCATAGAGCCTACAATTTAACAAAAAGGGGCAAAGGAGATCATGTTAACTCCTGTTGAGCAGTCTTAACTTTTGTTAACCTACCATTAATTATGTGCTTGGGTGATTACACCTTGCCCCAGCACTACCTAATTTGACAAGATAATATGCTATTTGAGTCTTCTCCTTTCTTCGTGCCTAATTTGGTTTAGCTTTTACAGTCAGTAGCTAATATGTGGCTGGCTGCAACCTTATGTCCAATGTAAACTCAGGAGGCAAGTGAGCATCCCTGCAGAACTCAGGATGCAACTGAGTGTCTAATCTAAACTTAGGAGGTAATGGAGCATCCCTTCAGAACTCAGGATGTACTAGGCACAACTGAGTGTAGCTTCCAAACTCAGGATGCAACTGAGTGTCCAATCCAAACTCAGGAGTCAAGCAAGCATCCTTGCAGAACTCAGGATACACTAGGCATAACTGAGTGTAGCTTTCAAACTCAGGATCTAACTGAGTGTCCTATATAAACTCAGGATGCACCAGGTATACCGGGCGTAAAAGAAATGCAGCTTGTATTAGGATGCAATAACTATGTATCAGATGCCGGATTTTTTTTTGCTGATGTACAAGAAATGAGTAAAACAGAAAGAGGAGATATAGGGTTCTGAAGTATAGACCAAAAATAAGAGAAAAAGGATCTGTTGATAGCATTCATTTCAGTAAAAGCATTTGGAAAAATGTATTGGAGAGGAGATCAGACAGGTATCCTAAGAGAGATAAAGACCAACCCTCCTTAGTGGCAACAATGATCAGTACTGAACTTGTATGAAAAAAGAAAAAGGGAAAGACCAAAACAACAAAACATGTAGTACTGTTATTGGGGTAGTCCAACCGTAGATAGGGCCGGTGGGTCTATGTTACGATCAGCTATAAGATCTCTCCTTATCTTATATCTCGCAACAGGCAACGATCCTATCGTTAGCTTTTCTTCTCAGAGATAGTACTTACTATCCTTATTGTATTCTCTCTTCTTCGAGAATTCTCAATACTTGTTATCTTACACTACTTCTTAGTATTGACCGTTGCCAATACTAAGTCCTTATAGTGCTAACTAGTATTGATTCTGTTTTCTTCGTGATTGTTGGTCCTTGTAGTAAAGAGCGTAAAGGTGTTTTATTGATAACTTATAAGATAGGAAATAACTTAGGTGGTTGCGTGAAGAACTAACTATCAGGTCCTACTGACCTCCTTATATAGTTCTTCCAGCAACCCGCTTACAAATCAAATGAGTCACAACTGTGACTCATGCACTCGCGTAGCATATAACCTCATGACCATACTTGGTCATGCGCGAAAGTCCCATGACCTTAAAGGGGTCATGTGCGAAACCTCATGACTCATATAAACGAAGTCATGCCTCTTAATCCTCATGACTCATAGGCATACCTATGAGTCAACGCTCAACATACCAATCAAATTCAAACATAAACAACTATGACTCACAACTGTGAGTCATGTGAAACCCTATGACTCGTACTTGAGTCATAGTGCGAAAACATATCATCGTATGACTCAACTGAGTCATGTGAAAAACTTTTAACAAATGAAACATTAAACCTTTTAACAAATGAAACCATTACAAACCATGCCGGGTTTGTAATACTAGCTCCCCTCTCCCTAAATCCTCAGTCCCTTGAGGATTCGTGATGGTACCCTTCATAGTACACATCTTTTCTTATGTTTCTGCGGATGTGTGCCATATCACCCGCAATCCTGCTGAACCTTTTTTCTTCCTCCTTCCTCGCATAGCGTTCTCTTGCTAGCTCTCTTTCTAGGGCTTGGATCCTAATATCTTTGCCCGCTATCTCTCCTTTTGACCATTTCTTATCCGCCTCCAGCTCTGCAATTTGTTCCTCCTTTTCCTCGATTTTCCTCTTCAGGGTTTCCTTTGTCTCGAAGGAATCGGTATGGGTTATCGTTGGACCATTTTCCAACTGTTCTCCACCTTTCTTGACCTTGGGCCAAGATTTTTTGCCCCCCCCCCTCTTTGTTTTCGTCCCTGAAAACCTTACTTGCTTTGCCGTTAAAAGGATGTTGTTGTCGCATGGCGACTGGGGTGGTGTTCTCGGGGGTGGTGACGTTTCTTCCCATGCCGTCATGGGTGGTTCGAGTAGTTGTATGGGGGTTCTGTATCTTTTCGGCCAATAATCGGCCCCTTCTTTTTCCGTAAAGTGTACTTGGCATCCATCGTCGAAGCAGCCCGTCCAGTTTTCCTGGTTGTGTTTTTCTTGTTCGGGTGTAATTGGCTTGGATGCGGGGAGATTGCTAGATTGATCCAGTCTTTGTCGCTCATTTGTTCTTCCTCTTTGACCAGGCTTTCCTGGGTTTTTTTGGTGAAAGTGTTCGATTGCATGTTCGGCGTTGCTGAAATTTTCTACTGGGTACCACTCTTGGTCGTGTTGTGCAGTGTAACCAGTCCACTTGGCTCGGTATTGCAGTTTTCCGTAGTGTAGTCTTGAATCGATAATTTGATCAAGTTCGTATTCGTTTTCTCCTTCTATCTCAATAGGAGGAGGAGGGAGTTTCTTTTGTGAGGGTAGAGGATTGTCTGACTAGAGTTCGAGTTTGCTGATGTGAAAGACTGGGTGTTTCATTTTCATTGAGGCTGGGAGGTCTAGCTTATAAGCTTTTTCTCCAATCTTTTCGATGATCTTGTATGGTCCAATTTTCCGGTAATCCAGTTTCTTTGATGGCCTCATGGTTTGAATATCTTTCGTCATTAACCAGACTTTGTCTCCTGTTTTTAGTCTTGGATCGGGTTTTCTGTGGCAATCGTTGTTTTCCTTCATTCTGTCTTGCGCCATTTGGATTTCTGTCTGGATAAGTCCGTGTAGTCTGCTG
>ML120361.1:1199364-1224495 GCA_003788595.2 Choiromyces venosus 120613-1
TATGACTCGTACTTGAGTCATAGTGCAAAAACATATCATCGTATGACTCAACTGAGTCATGTAAAAAACCTTTAACAAATGAAACCATTACAAACCATGCCGGGTTTGTAATGGGTCTAAGCTGTAAGCTTCTTGAAATAAGGTAAGGTAGGATAAAACAAAGATCGTTAAGGTAGGCTCGTATTTCCCGAAGGTTCAAGAGGATATGTGTAATAAAGTTTTTTCAAGAGTAAGTTAATAAATATATTAATAAGATCTCTTCTCCGTTGCTTGATGTTTCTGATAGCTGGGAGTACCTCGATATTTATATTCCGCGTCTTGGTTATCGCGGGCTACAATCAACTCCTATACTATCTAAGTACCTCCGTCAAAAACCTCTTAATTTTCCTAAGTGCAAACACTCTTGACCCTGAGAATATTTGCCTTGCTTAGCTTTGATCTCTTCAGACTCCTATTGTTTCTGGGGGGTGTGAACTCCCCTCCAGTAGGTAGCCTTCGATCTCTCCACTATATGAACTTAATTTGAGTATGCCACCCTAATGGCAACTATACCAATTGTTCTGCCTCAAAACATAAAGTGATCAGCTTAAATGAATGAGCGCGGCCATTGTGTTGCATATTGATGCATCACAAGGCCCATCGGATATATAGGGTTTTTTGCTCTGGATCGAGCCAATAGCTTATCCAGCGAAAACCTCTCATACCAATTCTCGAGTAGGCCCTCTTGGGGCACTACTTCTTTCAAAGCAAGAGGCTCGGCTCTATGGCTACCCGTCGGTGCCATAGGCTCATGATATTCGGTCACTAAGGTTTCTTCCCAAATCGTCCCATCACTTATCAGCCATAATATTTAACTGCTAATGTACAAGGTAATAGCTTGCTCAAAACTTAACCAAATTCCTCCGAGTCACTTCCCATGAGTCGCCAAAGGTGCCCTCTCATATATCCTACGGACAGCATCCGGTCGGACGGACGGCGACGACGTATATGGTGTTATGCTGAAGGTGCCATTTATTGTGGCTAAAGTGTCGGGACGCAACTCGGCCGTAATACCGTAATGACGCCCGGTCCCTACATGGAGGCTGCAGGGGTATGGTAGAAATAATCCTATGTAAAGGCCGGGTAACTTTGGCCCCTTTTTCCATATGCCTAACAAGTACTAAAAGAATACTATAAGTTATTAGGACTATTCGAAGAAAAGGAAAGAACTGATGTACCATCACATTGAATAGATGACCATAAAATTGAACTAGAGGAAGGGAAAACAGTTCTATTTGTGAAGCTATATCTCTTAAGGAGGTAGGAACTCAAAGCATTGCAAGAATACCTGGTGAACAACTTAGACTAAGGATAGATGAGACCCTTATCCTCATCTACAGGGGTACCAATTTTATTCATAGAAAAAGAAGATAGAGGCCTGAGACCATGTGTTGACTTCTAAGGGTTAAATACAGTCTCCAAGAAGGATCAATACCAGCTACTATTGATAAGTAAAGTTTTGGATAGGCTAAGATGAGCAAAGTATTTCACTAGGCTAGATATCAAAGATGCATATCAATATATTTGAATATACAAAGGAGACATCTTCCGTCTCCACTACACCTCCAGTCATTGAAATTTATTACCTATTTGGGAATGACTTAGCCTAGGGGGGGTCAGGAAGAACACTTTCCATCACTTGTTGTAATAGGGGCGCCCTAAGGGAAGATGGATCCCAAGTTCACGACTGCACTAAAGTGACTCAAGGATCAAAAGCGATAATCAACAGTAGAGTAAGAAGAATCAAAACAGTAAAACTTAATATCGTTAAGCCGCAGCTTCACTCAGTAAGTTTCTCAAGAGGTAGTTGATTGCCAGAGTAGAGTGGGACTCGCATATAGTTTAAGTAGAATATCATATACTGCCAGTTCCCACCCATCACTACTCTAACTTAATCATGAGCACACCTGTCTCCTCTGAGCTGGCCAATACACACCACCCAGGACATTATTCCTTTGTGGATATTGGTCCACTCTGGCTAAATCTCCTTCTGACATCAAGTGTTTCAGCGCTGCATCTCTAATGCAACTACAGGAGAAAAACCCTTCATATCGTTGACATGCTAGTGGCGAACTATCATGCAACTGAGGAGATATACCATTTACGAACTCTCATACCCATATGCATTTCATCTATGCAAGCCTTTAGTAGACATAGCTCTCACGATCGAGCTGAACCTTCTACTTCATTCTAGTCAAGTCTTTGCCTGATAGGAAAGTCTACTCGGCTCCCCCGGTTGGGTACCTTAGTGATTGACCTGGTGGGCACTACCCACAGTCAACTCCCCGAAAGCACCGCTACCATGATAAGAATTATGCTTTTAGAGTTCTCAAACAACCCCAATAGTCTTACAGCAATTGGGCATGAGTTGTGTCTATGTGCGATTCACCTGCCCGGAGATGCTTCAAAATCTTCCAGGCCACCCTGGGACTACCCGGGAGGCTCTGGACTACCCTTCCAGTATTACCTGAGTAACTCCTTCAGTTCTTGTCCGTTTTACACATATTTGGTACCAGAAGATATCCCTTCTTCTGGAGCACACCCTATGCCATCTCATGTATCCTACAGATAGCATCCGGTCGGACAGACGGTGACAACTTATACAGTGTTACAAGAGCGCCTCCATTCAGTTCCTTTTATAAGGAATGGAGCAACTCAACAACCATAAGCCCATGATGTGCGGTCCTTACACTGGGGTATTAGGAATACCTCTGTAAAATCTTGGGGCATTCAGAGTCCTGTAGCTCCTCCTATAGCCCCCCAAAGACTACCAGGTTTGTTGCCTTTAGATTTTTACCAGAGTGCCCAATCCTTATAGGATCGCCCCCTGCCCCAAGTAAGTACCTCTATATGCTAGGTAGGGTAACTTGGGTGCCATGTCAGGGTAACTCAGACCTTATGGCAGGGTAACCCAGACCTCTTGTCAGGGTAACCCAGGCCTCATGTCAGGGTAACTCAGGCCTCATTACATGAGCCTTTCCCAAGTCTGCCTTTTATACTACAATCTTATAGTATGTATAGTTATCTACTATAGTGAACCAAACTATCCTTACCCGTTGACCTCAAGGTCTCCAGTATGGGTGTAAGAATAGTTTACTGTAAGACACCCTCTAGTGGTTCATTACACTTGTCTGCATTCAGACATTCCCTCCTCACTTCTCTCTTAAGGTCTACCGTCTTGAGGCTATTCTTTCCTTCCTCCTAGCATCTTATGATGTTCATTACATCCCTTACCCTGCTTTTACTTCACCTCACTTAGCAATTGCTACGGTCGGGTTTTTTCATTCAGTCTTTCTACAGATGGCCAGGAATACAGTTAGCAGTAGGAGGAAACACTTCAACAGACCATAGTTGATTTCTCCATTCCCTTCTTTCTCAAGGGGCTGCCTTGTCAGATACAAACATGATAACTAATAGTATGTCCTGCTGAGTGAACACTCCCCTCCTGACCTATCCCCTCTCCAGATGATCAGCCAGCACCCTACTGCCCCTCTATCCTCTCCTCCAATGCCTTCCTTCCCCTAGGATCCCTTCCAGAAGTGACGCCATCTCTCATATCACAAGGGACTACATGACAGATGTGGTAATACGGTCAGTCGACTTCGATTCTATACCAGCTGGTACCTTACTACCATTCCTTCCACTCCTCAGCTGGCACCTTACTGCCACTACCACCCCCTCTGTTCAGGTGGGTGTTGGGGTTCCTTGCTTCTACCACACCTCTATCATGAGACCTGATCTTCTTTCGACCCCCCAGCATGGAGCTTTTCATCCACAGATACATTTATCCAACTTCTGCCAGGGCTCGCACCCATAAGCCGAGTTTGGACTGGTCCTTAGGTTTGGGTTTTGGGTTTCTTTATTAGGTGCACTGTCAAGAGTTTGGTTTTCCTAGTTACTGTGTGATGTTGTTGGGATTTCATACTTTTGTAGTTTATGGGAGTGGCTGCTTGTTAGGATAGTTTTTTCAACCAGGTCTTTGGGCCATAGGTTTTCTATAGCTTTCTGGGGCCTGGCTCGGGTTGGAGGTTTCTTGATGCCATAGTCATTGAGACTACATGTGGATTTTGTACCTTAAATGAATTAAAATGATGAAACAAAAAAATAAAAATAAAAAAAAGAATATACAAAGGAGATAAATGGAAGACAGCATTTCATACTAGATATGAACTTTATAAATATATGGTTATGCCATTTGGATTAGCAAATGTACCAGCAACTATTCAGAGGTGTGTGAATACTGTCCAAAGCAAATATCTGGATGTTATTTGTATTGCTTACCTGGATAACCTACTCATATACTTGGAAATACTGGAATAATACAAAAAAGATATAATTAAGGTATTATAAAAACTAAGAGAAATTGGTGTTAGTCTCAAACCAACTAAATGTAAATTTCATCAGAAAGAAACTGAATACATAGGATTCATCATTAATAATAAGGGAGTCAGGGGAGATCCTGTCAAAATAGAAGCTATAAAAGAATGGAAGGCCTCATAAAAGGTCAAGAAAGTTGAGTCTTTTGTGAGCTTTTACAATTTCTACTGAAGGTTTATAGAAGGGTTTAGCAGGATAGTTAAACTATTATATGAGCTAATGAAGAAAAACCAGAGGTGGGAGTGGAGGGAAAAGCTATAAAATGTATTTGAAGGACTAAAAAAAAAGCTCACTATTGCACCCATATTATGACACTTTGATCCAGACCAACCTATTATGATTGAAACTGATGCATCCAATTATGTATACTCAAGGATCATATCACAATAAGATGAAAGTTGGGTATGGAAATCAGTGACATATCATTCCAAAATAATGACAAAAGTAGAATGCAATTATGATATTCATGATAAGGAACTCTTAGCAATCATGTAAGCACTAAGAAAGTGCAGAAAATATGTGGAAGGAAGTCTGCACATAGTAAAAATTCTTACTGACAACAAGAATTTAGTACCTTTTACAACCATGAAGGAACTTCATAGAAGACAGATTTGTTAGATTGAAGAATTGAGTTAATACAATATTAAAATAGAGTATCAACCTGGAAAGGAAGGAGGAAAACCAGATGCCCTCACAAGAAGGTCAGATAACTTCCTAGAAGAAGGAGATGAAAAAAGAATACAAAGAAAACAAGTTTTATTACTAACAGAAAAATTCTTTGATAAAGGATAGAGATCTAGAAGCAAGGAAATCAATACTGTAGAAATAGAAAAGTTGAAAATGACACAAATCTCAGAAGAGATAAAATAAAAAATACAGAAAGATAAAACAATTCAGGAAATAAGAAGAGTCTTAGAAAAAGGAGAAAGAAATTTCCAATAGTAGCCCTAAGACTCTGTGAATGGAAAAATAATTACCTCTAGTATGATAAAAGGATACGGCTTTCAAAAGATAAACCTACATGAATAAAGGGAATACAAAGGAATCATGACACACCACAAAGTGGTCATAGAGGAATAGCAAAAATGATAGAATTAGTACAATGAACCTACTATTGGCAGGACATGCAAAAAGACATTAAATGATATGTAAAAAATTACAATATATGTCAGAGAATAAAATCAGTTCATCATGCACCATATAGACTATTGCAATCACTTGAAATACTGGAAAAACCTTGGAATTCGATTAGTATAGATTTCATCCCAGACCTCACAGAATTGAATGGTTATTATGCTATATGGGTTGTAGTGGATTGTATGACCAAAATGTCATACTTTGTTCCCTGTCACAAGGATATAAAAACCAGGCAATTTGTATAATTATTTACCAAAAATAGTTTTAAATTACATTGATTGCCAAAAGATACAGTTACCAACTGTTAGGCATATGGAAAAAAGGGCCAAAGTTACCCGGCCTTTACATAGGATTATTTCTACCATACCCCTGCAGCCCCCATGTAGGGACCGGGCGTCATTACGGTATTTCGGTCGAGTTGCGTCCCGACACTTTGGCCACAATAAATGGCACCTTCAGCATAACACCATATACGTCGTCGCCGTCCATCCGACCGGATGCTGTCCGTAGGATATATGAGAGGGCACCTTCGGCGACTCATGGGAAGTGACTCGGAGGAATTTGGTTAAGTTTTGAGCAAGCTATTACCTTGTACATTAGCAGTTAAATATTATGGCTGATAAGTGATGGGACGATTTGGGAAGAAACCTTAGTGACCGAATATCGTGAGCCTATGGCACCGACGGGTAGCCATAGAGCCGAGCCTTTTGCTTTGAAAGAAGTAGTGCCCCAAGAGGGCCTACTCAAGAATCGGTATGAGAGGTTTTCGCTGGATAAGCTATTGGCTTGATCCAGAGCAAAAAACCCTATATATCTGATGGGCCTTGTGATTCATCAATATGCGACACAATGGCCACGCTCATTCATTAAAGCTGATCACTTTATGTTTTGAGGCAGAACAATTGGTATAGTTGTCATTAGGGCGGCATACTCAAATTAAGTTCATATAGTGGAGAGATCGAAGGCTACCTACTGGAGGTGTGTTCACACCCCCCAGAAACAATAGGAGTTTGAAGAGATCAAAGCTAAGCAAGGCAAATATTCTCAGGGTCAAAGGTGTTTGCACTTAAGAAAGTTAAGAGGTTTTTGACGGAAGTGCTTAGATAGTATGGGAGTTGGTTGTAGCCCGCGATAACCCAGATGCGGAATATAAATATCGAGGTACTCCCAGCTATCAGAAACATCAAGCAACGGAGAAGAGATCTTATCAATATATTTATTACCTTACTCTTGAAAAAACTATTATTACACATATTCTTTATAAATACTTCGGGAAATACGAGCCTACCTTAACGATCTTCATTTTATCCTACTTTACCTTATTTCAAGAAGCTTACGGCCTAGACCTACTGGCACTATCTATGGTTGGACTACCCCTTAACACCAACAAAGGTTCTATATTTGTGTTAGACCTATGGAAAGAAATAATTAGAGCAATAGAAATCCAAAGGAAACTAAGTACAGCATTCTACTCCTAAACAAATGGACAAACTGAGTGAACTAATATCTCATTAGAACAATTTCTTTGAGGATACATAGAATACTCACAAAAAGATTAGGAAGAATGGTTATCATTTGCCAAGTTTGCCTATAATAACTCAATATAAGAAATAATTAAAACAATACTCTTCTATGCAAATTATAGATATCACCACATTAGTGAGCCTATGGGTTATGAGATGATGGCCAAAGTATTATAAAGAGAAGATATAAGTCAATTGCATGACATAATCAGAACAGAAATCATCACAGCCCAACAGACAATGAAAGAAAATGCTAATCAATGAAGGAAACAGATCCAAGATTAAAATCAAGAGACAAAGTTTGACTGGGAGTAAAAGATATACATACTACAAGACCATCCAAGAAATTGGACAACAAAAAATTGTAACCATATGAGATAGTAGAAAAAATTAGAAAAAAGATATATAAACTGGCACTACCCACCTCAGCAAACAACAAACACTCAGTTTGCCATATCAGTGAGCTCAAACTTTATCAAGACAATCTTCTACCTTTACAAAGAAAAGAACCACCTCCCACTATAGAGATAGAAGGAGAAAACAAATACGAACTGCATCAAATTATCAATTTCAAGTTTCATTATGGTAAGCTACAGTATCATGCTAAGTGGACAGGATACTCCCCTAACTACAATCTAGTGTAGTACCCAGCTAAAAACTTTAGTAATACTAAATGAACAGTAAAATATTTTCACTAAAAAAAACTCAGGAAAACCTGATCAAAGGAGAAGAGCAACTAAGTGATGATGATTAGGTCCAACTGGTGGACCTCCTAGCTATAAGATTAACTACACCAGAATAGAGAGAATACAATCAGTTAAACAGGACAGGGTGCTACAATGACAGATACAAGGTACCTATAAGTGAGAAATTGGGGCAAAATTATTGGCCAAGAGAGAAGCACAGAATACCTCTGACATCACCATCACTATCACCAATCATGATATCTTGGGAACCAATGTCCCTAGAGCCATGTACACCACTGTTGTTACTGACAGACAATGATATTTGCCCTCTGGAGCTTTTAGGGATGAAAGTGAAGAAAAGGAAGAGCAAGAAATCTTGGTCCAAGGTCAAGAAAGAAAAAAGTATGTCTTGAGTAGACCAGATTAGACTCTTACTAACAACCAACATCACCTCGACAAGGTTCTAAGGAACCAAAACTATTACTCTCAGGAATTTATATAATAGTATAGATGAACTCCAAATAATTGTGGATAAAGCAAGGATAGATATGAGGCTCTATCCAGGACAGGCAAAGATGTGAGAACAGAAGAGTAGGCCTCTTGAAAGAGAGAATGCATATTTGGACAGGGCAAGGGTAACCCAACAGGTCAAAATAGCATTAGCAGAAAGGAAAGCTAAGGATTGAGGGAGGAAAAGAGAGATCCAAGAAAGGACAAGCAATTTGTTGGAGGAGGTAATAAGAATCAATAACTGGGAAATGGGAAAAATGGCAAGATAGTTGAACTGGTCTGCAGGAGAAAGAGGGAGAAATAGACCATTGGCCTAATAGGACTTAGGCTATGAAGAGAGGGGAGCTAGTGTTACAAACCTAGTGTGGGAAAAGGTTTTCACATGACTCATAGTTATAATATTATAGGTTTATAAGACTTTTGTATATATAACCAATTAGGTCATGTAAGTTTCACACATGACTCGCATTTACAAGTCATAATTGTTATAATTGATTTGATTGTGTAATAACTCATTTGAATTATAAGATATTTTTGTGCATGAGACTTATTTAGAAGTCATGTGAGTTTCACACATGATCTATTTTAGGTCATGTGGTTATTATATTATGTGAATATATAAGTCACAATTGTGACTCATAATAGTTATTGATTTGTAAGCAGGTTGTGGGAAGGACTATATAAGGAGGGGGATACAATACTGTAGTTAGTTCTTCATGCAACTACCTAAGTTATTTCCTACTTATAACTTTACAAACTTGAATTACAAATACATTCTTTATTACTCTCTATATCTTAATAAGGTTTGGACATATGATTTACAACTCTATCTTATAAACAATAAGGTAGAAAGGAAGATATCTTCTAGTACTCTATATAGTTGGTATTCAAAGGTACTTAGGATTATAAAGTATAATCTTAAAGTTGAACATAGTGCAACTAAGAGGAAGATAAGAAGAGATACTATTAGGTGTAATAGTATTTGGTAAGAACACTGTGAGAATAACTAAATAAGAGGTTAAATAGTTGTTGCTTATTATGTGATATAAATAGGAGAGATCTATAGATAATCCTAATACAAATCCCCCTATTTTGTTAGCTGTATACCAATCAGCTCTTATCTTATCTATAAATGACAAGAGATATCAAGATCAGTGAAATATCAGATATGAATTTGAGACATGACATGTTTATTTTATTTTTATTTTTGTTTGTAAGCTATTTTCCAACTCAGTAATTAACTCTATAAGGTTTGCAAGCTATGTACTTGTGATAAAATAGAGTGATGATAATTGAAGAAGCTAGAATCTAACCTACTAATCAATAATGAACCCAACAAAGCAACAAATTATGAATAGACAATTCAATACTGATATCGCAAATAAAATAATTATACAGTTGAGTTTATATATTTACAAATAGATAATAGGTTATAGGTTTGGGTTTTCAAGACAGTCACAATATAAAATAAAAATTATATAGTTGTTATATTAATTTGATTGCACAATGATTTAGTTGAGTTATATAATATTTCACATATATGAGCTATTTAGAGGTCATGTGAGTTTGCATATGACTAGGTTTAGGGTCATGTAAGTATTATGTTACACAAATGTATGAGTCACAGTTGTGACTCATAATAGTTATTGATTTATAAGCAGTTTATGGGAGGAACAATATAAAGAGGAGGATATGATGATATAGTTAGTTCTATATACAATCACCTAAGTTATTTCCTACTTATAATTTTACTATTACAAATATAACCTTTATTTGCTTTCTTTACAAAATCAACATCCTCTACTTTCTACATTAGAAGGAATTATGATAAGTACTCTGTATAGTTGACACTTGAGGTACTTAAGGTCACAGTTATAAGAGTAAAATCTTAGGGTGAGTATGTATTACAACTAAGAGAAAAAAGAAGGAGAAGATAAGACAAAATTATAATACTGAAAGGCTAGTATTATTCTAAGGGTGAACCTTTTATTGGTAAGATAAGAGATCATTACCTGTTAAAAGTTATAAATAGGAGTAATCCTATAAGTGATGCTAATAATAAGCTAGCTCCAAACAAGTCAGCCATAAACAAGCTAGCTCTGAACAAGTCAGCTTTGAATATGGCAACTCTGAACAAGTTATCTCTCAACAAGTTACTTCAGAACAAGTTACCTCTAAACAACACACCACCAAACAAGTCATCTCTGAACAAGCTACCTCTGAACAAGCTACCTCTAAACAAGCCACCTCCAAACAAGCTACCTCCAAACAAGCCACCTCCAAACAAGTCATGTCTAAACAAGCCACCTCCAAACAAGCCACCTCCAAACAAGTCACCTTCAAACAAGCCACCTCCAAACAAGTCACCTCCAAACAAGCCACCTCCAAACAAGTCACCTCCAAACAAGCTATCTCCAAACAAGCTACCTCCAAACAAGCCACCTCCAAACAAGTTACCTCTAAACAAGATACCTCCAAATAAGCCAGCTCTGAATAAGCTACCTCAGAACAACCTATTGTGGAACAAGCCATCTCTGAAGAAGCCAACTCTAAATAAGCTATCTCAGACCAAGCTAGCTCTGAACAAGCCACCTCTAAACAAGCCATCTCTGAACAAGTCAGCTCCAAACAAGGTTGCTTCAAACAAGTCAGCTTCAAACAAGCCAGCTGCAAACAAGCCAGCTCCAAACAAACCACCTCCAAATGAGCCAGTTCTGAACAAACCAGCTCCAAATAAGCCAACTCCAAACAAGAGAGCTCCAAATAAGCTAGCTCTCTAACTACTCCTTTGTTATAATCAAGGTGGCCTTATATTACAAACTTAGCATGGAAAAAGGTTTTCACATGACTCATAATTATGATGTCATAGATTTGTAAGGCTTTCACACACATGACCAATTAGGTCATGTGAGTTTCACACATGACTTACACTTGTGAGTTATAGTTGTTATATTTGATTTGATTACACAATAACTCATTTAAGCCTGAAGATGTTTTGTGCACCTGACTTATTTAGAAGTCATGTGAGTTTCACATATGTCCTATTTTAGGTCATGTGGTTATTATGTTATGTGAAGTATATGAGTCATAGTTATGACTCATAATAGTTATTGATTTGTAAGTGAGTTGTGGGAAGGACTATATAAGGACTTGGAGGAAGATACCATATTGTAGTTAGTTCTTCATGCAATTACCTAAGTTATTTCCTACTTATAACTTTATGAATTCTATGAATATAAAACAGTATTACTTTCTTTAAGAAGAAAACTAACCGGATCTACCTTATATAGAAAGAGGAATCATGATAGTACCCTATACAGTTGACATTCAAAGAACTTAAGATTATAAGGATATAATCTCAAGGTGGACATATTATGACTACAAGAGGAAGACCAAGCAAAGAACTAACAGAGATAGTATTAAGCATAATAGTATGTAGTAAGAACTCCATGAAGAATAGCTAATAAGGATTAGATAGTTATTACCTGTTGCACAATATCAATAGGAGAGATCTATAAATGATCCTTATATTAGGTTGCATCTCAAGCAACACCTAATGACGCTATGGATAATAAAGGCTACTCATTAGAATTATCCAAAGTAGTACAATCACTCTTGAGAACTACATCAGAGAGAGGTAGAATAGCTAGTCCAGTTACATCAGAAGAAGGATCAAAAGAAGAATCCATATCATCTGAAGAATAAGAAGACTAAAGAATATCAGGACCAGCAAGAGGAGTACCACAACAAGCAGAAATGATAACCCTTACCCAAGAACAGTCCCAGATGCCAATAGGTAGAATGGGAAGTACCAGAAAAGTTAAGGTGAAGGAACTAGGAGTATTCACAGGAGAAAGAGAAAAACTGAGAACATTCCTAATACAAGTAAAAATGTACTTGGAGGCCATGGAGTAGAACAAAAGCAATAATAATCTAGACAAGATATGTTACACCAAATCTCTACTAAGGGACTCTGCAGTACAATGAATTGCACCTTACATTGAGGGAAAGGTACAAGATGATTGGGAAGAGTAGGAAGAATTTGAACAAGTTCTTAATGCCAATTTCAGATATAAGGACAAAAAAGAAAGAACAAGAAATACTATTGAAAAAATGAAACAAGGTGGCAGGAATATGATACACTACTGGAATGAGCTTTGAATGACTGGAATAGATATAGAATATGATGGAGACATATTAGGAAGATTCTTCCTAAGAGAAATGAAACCAACATTACAAGACAAATACACATAAGTAGATGCCAAGCCTATAACACCTGAAGTCCTAGCAAAATAAGCTATAGAAAAAGAAAATTGCATCAATACGATCGAATATATTAAGAGAAAATCTGTAAGTTCCAGACAGCAAGAGGTACCAAGAAACTAGAATGGCACATTCAGACTAAATCCTCTAAAATAAGAAGTCAGGTGAGACCTGATGGATTTTAATGTGCCCAGTCAACTAAGGTTCCAATAATTACTGAATGAGGAATATCAGCGATAAAGGAAGGAAGAATGATGTTTTTAATGTGGGAGAAAAGGGCATTTGGCAGCAAAGTGCTAGGCCAAAACACTCCAAATCCCTAAGATGGAAGATGAAAACATGAAAGAAGATGAAGGGACTTTAAATAGTAAAAGTCCCCAGTAAGAGATGGGCTGGGGGATGATACAGCAAAACAGAAAATCATCAGAATATTACATTTAAGCTCAGTACCAGAAAATATAGAAATATTAAACTTTGAATCATACCATATTATGATTAAAGTACAATTTGATAATGGGAAAACAAGAATAATGATGAACATGATGATCGACTCCAGGCCTACTGAAGATTTCATAGACTGTAATTTCACTATGAATTATCAGATAACCATGAGAAAGATCAAAAAATCTAGAGATATCTATATGGTAGATAGGGCTATTGCAGGAGCAGGGCCCATAACCCATGTAGTAGACATAAAAATGGATATAGGAAACTACAAAGAGCAGAGTACCTTCTTAGTAACTAACCTAGTCAAACACAAAATGATCTTTGGAATGACATGGTTGAAAAACTATTATCTAAAGATTAAATAGGAAAAAAGAGAAATCACTTTCAATAGTGAAAGATGTAAGGTAATATACCTTGAGAAGTCCCTATTGGTATATGTGATACTGGAAGAATAAGCAATGATGGAAAATCTGGAAAGTTGGATATTACCAATTGACAAGGAAGGAAATTTGGATACTCAAGTTTCTAGAAATCTGAAAAGTTAGATCTTGAAGGATTCAGAAGTTCTGATCTTAAAAGTCAGCAAGGATAATTAAACCAATTATGAGGTTATGGTCAAAAAATTAAGAAACAATGAAAGAATACCTACAAAAGTGTCACAAATGACTGCTGGTCATGACCTGTACAGCATAGAGAGCATCACTGTCCCAGCTAGAGGACAGGTTCTTATAGGAACAGGTATGGCCGTAGGGCTCCCTGAGAACACCTATGCTCATATAGTACCAATTAGTAGACTAGCCTGTTGAAATGACCTAGCTACTAATATCAGAGTAGTGGATGTGAACTATACAGGAGAAATCAGAGTACTATTGGTAAACCTATCAGAAAAAGACTATAAAGTCAGTCAAGGAGACAGCATTGCTCAACTAATAATTGAGAAAATTATCATGACAGACTTGCAAGAAGTGCAAGAAATAAGCAAAATAGAAAGAGGAGAAGCAGGGTTCTGTAGTACAAACTAAAAGCAAGATAAAGAAGGTTTTTCAACAGCATTCATTTCAGTAAAGATATTTGGGAAAATGTATTGAAGGAAAGAGCAGACAGGTATTCTAAGATGGGAAAAAGACCAACTGTCCTGACCAGCAACAATGATCAGCATGGAACTTGCATGGAAAAAGAAAAGGGAAAAAAGCAAAACAGGAAAAAATATATTACTAAAAGAATACCATAGGTTTTTGGGACTATTTGAAGAAAAAGAAAGAACTGATTTACCACTACATCAAACAGATGACTATAAAATTGAACTGGAGGAAGGAAAAACAACTCTCTTTATGAAGCTATATCCTTTAAGAGGGGAGAAACTCAAAGCATTATGAGAATATCTGGTAAACAACTTAAACTGAGGATGGATTAGACCCTCATCATCATTAGCAGGAGTACCAAGTTTATTCTATTCATAAAAAAGGAGGATGAAGGTCTAAGGCTATGTATTGACTACTGAGGGTTAAATGCAGTCTCTAAAAAAGATTGATATCTACTACTGTTGATAAGCAAAGCTTTAGATAGGCTAAGATCAATAAAGTACTTCATTAAGCTAGACATTAAAGATGCATATCAATACATTTGAATACATACAGGAGATGAATCGAAGACAGCATTTCATACCAGATATAGACTTTATGAATATATAGTTATACTATTTAGGTTAGCAAATGAACTAGTAACCTTTAAGAAATATGTGAACAATACCCTGAGTAACTATCTGGATGTTATTTGCATCACTTACCTAGATAACCTACTCATATACTTGGCAACACTGGAACAACACAAAAAAGATAGGATCAAGATGTTAGAAAAACTAAGAGAGATTGGTGTTAGTCTCAAACCAATGAAATGCAAATTCCACCAGGAAGAAACTGAATACCTAGAATTCATCATTAATAACAAAGGAGTCATAGTAAACCCTATCAAAGCAGAAGCTATAACAGAATAGAAGGCTCCATAAAAGGTTAAAGGAGTTCAGTTTTTTGTGGGCTTTTGCAATTTCTATTTAAGGTTTGTAGAAGGATTTAGCAGGATAGCTAAACTATTATGTAAGCTAATGAAGAAAAATCAAGAGTGGAAGTTGAGAGAAAAATCACAAAAAGGATTCAAAAGACTAAAGAAAAAGCTTACTATGGTACCCATATTACGATACTTTGATCCAGACTGGCCCATTATGATTGAAACCAATGCATCCAATTATGTATACTCAGGGATCATATCACAATAAGATGAAAGTATGGTATAGAAACTAGTAACATATCATTCTAAGACAATGATAAATGTAGAATACAATTATAATATTCATGATAAGGAACTCTTAGCAATCATGCAAGCACTAAGAGAGTGGAGAAAATATGCTGAAAGAAGTCTACATATAGTAAAAATGCTTACCAACCATAAGAATTTAGTACCCTTCACAACTGTGAAAGAACTGAATGGAAGATAGATTCATTGGAGTGAAGAATTGAGTTGGTACAATATTAAAATAGAGTATCAACCCAGAAAGGAAGGAGAGAAACCAGATGCCCTTATGAGAAAGTCAGATAACTTCCTAGAAGAAGGAGATAAAAGAAGAATATAATGAAAACAAGTTTTATTACCAACAGAAAAATTCTTCAATGAAGGATATTGATCTGGAAGTAAGGAAATCAATACTATAGAAATACAAAAGTTGGAAATGTCAGAAATGTCAGATAAAACAAAATACAGAAGGATAAAACACTCCAGGAAATAAGAACAGTATTGGAGAAAGGAGAAAAGGAATTTCTAAAAGTAGCCCTAAGACTCTGGGAATGGAAAAACAATTATCTCTATTATGAGGAAAGAATATAGCTTCCAGAAGATGAACCTACATGAACAAAGGCAATATGAAGGAATCATGATATGCCACAAAGCGGTCATGGAGGAACAGCAAAAATGATAGAATTAGTACAATGAATATATGATTGGCCAGACAGGTAAAAAGACATTAAACAATATGTAAAAAATTATGATATGTGTCAAAGGATAAAACCAGTTCATCATGTACCATATAGACTATTGCAACTCCTCAAAATACTGGAAAATCCCTAGAATTCGATTAGTATAAATTTCATCATAGACCTCTCAGAATCCAATGTTTGTGATGCCATATGGGTCATAGTAGATTGCATGACCAAAATGTCACTTTGTTCCCTATTGCAAAGATATGAAAACAACACAATTCATACAATTATTTATGAAGAATATTTTCAATTTACATAGATTACCAAGAAATAACATTACTAACAGGGGTTCTATATTTACATCAGACCTATGGAAAGAAATAATTAAACAAATAGATATCAAATGGAAATTGAGTACAGCATTCTACCCTCAAAGAGATGGATAAACTGAGCAAAATATTGCCTCATTAAAATAATTCCTTCAAGGATATGTGGAATACTCACAAAAAGATTGCGAAGAATGGTTACCATTTGCTCAGTTTACTGACAATAACTCAATGCATCAAACAATTGAAACAACAATATTCTATGCAAATTATGGATACTACCCCATTAATAAGCCTATGAGTCATGAAATGATGGTTAAACTATTACAAAGAGAAGATATGAGTCAATTGCATGCCAGTGACATAATCAGTACAGAAATCATCACAGTGCAACAGACAATGAAAGAAAATGCTGATCAATGAAGTAAACTAGATCCAAGATTAAAATCAGGAGACAAAGTCTCACTGGTAGTAAACAATATGTGCACCACAAGACCATCCAAGAAATTAGACTACAAAAAACTGGGACCATACGAGATAGTGGAAAAAATTAGGAAAAAGGCATATAAACTGGTACTACCCCATTCAGCAAATAACTAATACCCTGTTTTCCATATCAGCAAGCTCAAACTTTATCAAGACAATCCTCTACCTTCACAAAGAAAAGAACTACTTTGCTCCTATAGAGATAGAAGGAGAAAATGAATATAAACTTGATCAGATTATCAATTCTAGATTTCACTATAGTAAGCTGCAGTATCATGCCAAGTAGACAGAATATCCCCTTAACCACAATCAAGTATGCAAGAGGTACCCAGCTGAAAATTTGTGTAATGCCAAATGAATAGTTGAACATTTTCACTGAGAAAACCCAGGAAAACCTGATGAAAGAGGAAGAGCAACTAAGCAATGATGATTGGGTCCAACTAATAGCCCTCCCACTGATAAGATTAACTACACCAGAATAGAGAGAACATAACCAGTTAAACTAGATACCATGTTACGAGAATGGATACAAGGTACATATGAGCAAGAAATTAAGCTAAGATTATTGGCCAAGAGAGAAACAAAGAACACCCACAATATTACTACCACCATCACCACCAATGACATCTTGCGAACCAATATCTCCTGAGCCATATATGCCACTATCATCACCAGCAGACAACAATATTCTCCCTATATCAGGCCCTGCAGGGTTTTCAGTGACACAAACAAAGAACAGAGGGGTCAAAAAATCTTGCCCCAAGGTCAAGAAAGAAAGAAGTATCTTGGGTAGACAAGAGTGGACTCCCACTAGTGACTAACATCCCCTCAATGAAGTCATAAGGGAGCAAAGCTGATACTCTCAAGAGCCTATATGATTGTAGAGATAAACTCCAAATGATGGTAGATGAGGTGAGGATAGATACAAGACTTTATCAAGGACAGGCAAAGATGTGGGAATGCAAGAGTAAGACTCTTGAAAGAGAGAATTCATATTTAGACCACCAGGATAGTGCAACAGGTCAAAACAGTATTAGTAAAAAGGAGGGATGAGAATTTAGGGAGAAAGAGAGAGATCCGTGAAAGGACAAACAATTTGTTGGATGAGGTAATAAGGATCAACAACCAGGAAATGGGAAAAATGGCAAGATAGGTAAACTGATTAGCAGAAGAAAGAGAGGGAAATAGACCCTTATCCTAATAGGACTTAGGCTATGAAGAGAGGAGAGCTAGTATTACAAACCTAGCATGGAAAAAGGGTTTCACATAACTCATAATTATGATATCATAGGTTTGTAAGACTTTCACACACATGACCAATTAGGTCATGTGAGTTTCACATATGATTTGCACTTAGGGGTTATAGTTATTATATTTGATTTGATTGCACAATAACTCATTTGAGTTATAAGATGTTTTGTGCACATGACCTATTTAAAAGTCATGTGAGTTTCGCACATGACCTATTTTAGGTTATAGGCTTATAATGTTATGTGAAGTACATGGGTCATAGTTATAACTCATAATAGTTATTGATTTGTAAGTAGGTTGTGGGAAGGACTATATAAGGAAGAGGATATAACGTTGAAGTTAGTTCTTCATCTAACCACTTAAGTTATTTCCTACTTATAACTTTACAAATTCTATGAATATAAAATACTATTACTCTCTTTCAGAAGAATCCTGACTTGACCTACCTTACATAGAAAGGAGAATTACAATAGTACTCTATACAGTAGACATTCAAAGAACTTAAGATTATAAGAGTATAATCTTAAGATAGACATAGTGTGACTACAAGAGGAAGACCAAGCCAAGAACTGACAGAGATACTATTAGGTATAATAGTATTTGGTAAGAACCCTGTGAAGAATGGCTAATAAGGGATTATATAGTCATTGTTACAAACCTAGCATCGAAAAGGGTTTTCACATGACTCATGATTATGAAGTCATAGGTTTATAATGGTTTCGTGCACATGACCAATTAGGTCATGTGAGTTTCACACATGACTTGCAGTTTGCAAGTCATAGTTATATATTTGATTTAATTGCGTAATAACTTGTTTGAAGTTATTAGTTGATTTTGCGCACATGACTTACTTAGAAGTCATGTGAGTTTCGCACCTGACCAATTTATGGTCATGTGGTTATAATGTTACGCGAATATATGAGTCACAGTTATGACTCATAATAGTTATTGATTTATAAGCGGGTTGGGGAAAGGACTATATAAGGAGGAGGATACGACGTAGTAGTTAGTTCTTTACGCAACCACCTAAGTTATTTCCTAGATATAACTTTACGACTTTATGAATATAAAATACCTTTACTCTCTTTACTCATAAGTGCGATTATGAGAATTTGGTCTTAGGAAGACTAATACAAATACGAGAACTAAGTCTTAAAGAAGACTTAGTATAATACGAGAATTTAGTCTTAGGAAGACTAAGTAAAGGACACGAACTTAATCTTAGGAAGATTAAGTAAAGAATAATAAATACAACTCTGAGTATTTATCCCTTTCAGTACAATACAATATTAACCATTTATCATCGTTGCTTGTTGCACGATTATATAATAGGAGTGATTGTATAGACAATCCTAACAGTCATTGCCTATTGTGCGATATAAATAGGAGAGATCTATAAACAATCCTAATACATTATTAGTTTTGTAGAGACTCCATAGTTTAATGACCAAACTAAGCACATTAATATAAAATATCACTTCATTCATGAATCCTGTACCCAAGGCTATATCAGTCTAAGTCACATATAAACTACCAAAATAACAGCCAATATCATGATGAAAGCCCTGCTACAAGATACCTACCAATAGCCTATCAAGAGCATAGGTTTACTGGGAGTTAATTGAAGGGTGGGAGCTTTACAAGTTAGTCTTTTAGAGTATCTATAGTCTTCTTAGTAATTTTTTTTCTTACCATTTATGGGACACTCTTTTTCCTAGCCACAGACTTGGGCAGGTTTTTGAATTAGGTTCCTGATGTTATCTTTGTCCTTTTTTTTTTTTTCTTTTTTGCTTTAATTTCATTAGGAAGTTATCTGGAAGGATGGAAGTATTGTTATATAGTGAGGGGTGTTGGGTCTTCTCAATAATCTGATGCTAATAACTGGAATGTTAAGAATAAGGAATAGTATGCCAATGGGAATGCTATTAGTAGAATGACATATTTGGAGAATGAAATGAAGTGATTGTAATAGATCAAATATGTCTTAAGGATACCTACAAGGTTGAGTTTTTTGTAATTTATAGTTGATATCAACTCCAACATCAAGAGAATTAAAGATTAAGTTTTTCAATAGTTAACAACTCTCACTCACTCAAATACCTAAAAAACTCTTTACTGAATCACCTTACTAAATTCTTCTGCTTACTTCAAAAAGAAAAAAACAGGAAGTGAGTAAGAGTTAATCACACAGAGTAGAGATTTAGTGAAATTTTACTTACCTACAGATCACAATACTAAAACACCACTACACAATACCACTATTACAACCATACAATACTACTAAAGTTAGTGATTTACAGGCTTTTCATGTCTTTCTCAGGCTATAGATGTCCAATCAGTAAGTAGTTTACATGGTTAGATTCAGCTTGTTGAGGTGGTCAGAATGGTATATAGGGCTTTCTGATGGCATTAGTATTAAGGTCTGTTCTCTTCAGATTTAGATATAATATTTAGTCTGGTAGACTTCTAGCAGATTGCTATATCTATAGTGATTACTCAGGCTACAGATGTCCATTTGACTAGTAGCTTACACAGTTGGATTTAGCTCATTAAGATAGTAGTCATAGTATATAGGACTTCCTGATTGCATTAGTATTAAGGTCTCTTCCCTTTAGGTTTACACATACTATTTAGGCTGTGAGATTTCTAGAGGATTTCTACATTTATAATCATTACTCAGACTACAGGTATCCATTCAACAGGTGGCTTACATGGTTCAATCTAGCTCCTCAAGGCAGTTAGAATAGTATATAGGACTTTCTAATTGTATCAGTATTAATGTCTGTTCTCTTCAGGTTTACATATGGTATTTAGGCTAGCAGATCTCTTGCAAATTTCTACATTTATAGTAATTACTCAGGCTACAGATGTCCATTCAACAAATGGTTTACACAGTTGAATTTAGCTCATCAAGGTAGTCAGAATAGTATATAGAGATTCCTAATCATATTAGTAATAAGGTCTATTCTCTTAAGGTTTACACACTGGCATGCTATTTAGACTAGCAGATTTCTAGTAAATTTCTACATTTATGATGATTGCTTAGACTACAGGTATCTATTTAACTATTGGTCTACACAGTTGGATTCAGCTTATCAGGATAGTTAGAATAGTATATATAACTTCCTAATCCTATCAGTACTAAGGTCTGTTCTCTTCAGGTTTACACATGCTATTTAGGCTGGCAGATTTCTGGTGGATCACTACATTTATGATTATTACTCAGGCTACAAGTATCCATTAGACAAGTAGTTTAGATGGTTCAATTCAGTCCCTTAAGGCAGTCAGAATTGTATATGAGACTTCCTGATCATATTAGTTTTAAGGTCTGTTCTCTTCAGGGTTATACATAGTATTTAAGCAAGTAGATTTCTGGCAGATTTCTGAATTTATGATGATTGCTCAGACTACAGGTATCTATTCAACTAGTAGTTTGCATGGTTGGATTCAGCTCATTGAGATAGTCAGAATAAGATATAGGACCTCCTGATTACATCAGTATTATGGTCTGTTCTCTTCCAGTTTACATAGGCTGTTTAGGCTAGCAGATTTCTGGTAGATTTCTACATTTATGATTATTATTCAGGCTACAGGTATCTGCTCCACAATTGGTTTGCATGGTTGGACTCAGCCCCTTGAGGTGGTTTAAATGATATAAGGGACTTCCTGATCATATCAGTATTAAGGTCTCTTCTCTTCAGGTTTACACTTACTTGCTATTTTCAAAAGTATCTGGATGCTGGAAATATGCTTGGTGCCAAAGTATCAGCACTGCTGGTGCCTATAGGCTGAGTGATAGGAAAGGAGATTCATGACATCAATTAAAATTAAATATTAAAAGAAATTGTAGGAAAAGGTTAATAGAAGATGAAGAATCAAGCTTGAAAATTATTTCAGACTTTTTTTGCAATACATTAAACTATGATATTAGGGAGCTTGATAATTTCATAGTTAATCTCTTCATTTGTGATCTTTGACTATTCCTGTTTAAGAACTACTTTCATTTTACTCAGTGTTCAAATTCTTTCTGACCTTCATCACTAGAGAATTCACATCTTCACTAACCACCAAATATGCTCAATTGGGTTAAAGTCAAGAGAGTTTGGTGGCCAGATAACTTTTTGCATTCCTTACTCCTTTGATCATTCAAGGTTTGTGAAGTCTGAATTATGAGATGGAGTATTATCTTCCATCAGGAGAAAGTTGAGATTAATAGCTAATCATTTCAGGTAGGTTGGCCATAATACTGATTGGCAAAGATGAGTAATATACCACCAACAGTCTACTCCTTTTGTATCCTTTCTCTTTAACTTCTTAATTTTATATTTTTTTTTTCCCCTTTAGGACTGCTTTATTTTTACATTTTCTCTATATTTGATGACTGCAGCTCATTAATCCTTTGCTGCCTTTAACTCCCACTCTTTTAGAAGTTTATACTCCTCTGTATGTTAGGCATATGGAAAAAAGGGCCAAAGTTACCCGGCCTTTACATAGGATTATTTCTACCATACCCCTGCAGCCCCCATGCAGGGACCGGGCGTCACTACGGTATTTCGGTCGAGTTGCGTCCCGACACTTTAGCCACAATAAATGGCACCTTCAGCATAACACCATATACGTCGTCGCCGTCCGTCCGACCGGATGCTGTCCGTAGGATATATGAGAGGGCACCTTTGGCGACTCATGGGAAGTGACTCGGAGGAATTTGGTTAAGTTTTGAGCAAGCTATTACCTTGTACATTAGCAGTTAAATATTATGGCTGATAAGTGATGGGACGATTTGGGAAGAAACCTTAGTGACCGAATATCGTGAGCCTATGGCACCGACGGGTAGCCATAGAGCCGAGCCTTTTGCTTTGAAAGAAGTAGTGCCCCAAGAGGGCCTACTCGAGAATCGGTATGAGAGGTTTTCGCTGGATAAGCTATTGGCTCGATCCAGAGCAAAAAACCCTATATACCCGATGGGCCTTGTGATGCATCAAAATGTGACACAATGGCCGCGCTCATTCATTAAAGCTGATCACTTTATGTTTTGAGGCAGAACAATTGGTATAGTTGCCATTAGGGCAGCATACTCGAATTAAGTTCATATAGTGGAGAGATCAAAGACTACCTACTGGAGGGGTGTTCACACCCCCCAGAAACAATAGGAGTTTGAAGAGATCAAAGCTAAGCAAGGCAAATATTCTCAGGGTCAAAGGTGTTTGCACTTAAGAAAGTTAAGAGGTTTTTGACGGAGGTACTTAGATAGTATGGGAGTTGGTTGTAGCCCGCGATAACCCAGACGCGGAATATAAATATCGAGGTACTCCCAGCTATCAGAAACATCAAGCAACGGAGAAGAGATCTTATTAATATATTTATTACCTTACTCTTGAAAAAACTATTATTACACATATCCTTTATAAAATACTTCGGGAAATACGAGCCTACCTTAACGATCTTCGTTTTATCCTACTTTACCTTATTTCAAGAAGCTTATGGCCTAGACCTACCAGCTCTATCTACGGTTGGACTACCCCATAACAGTATATTAATACTCTCCACGTTACCTAGGCTCACTACCTACACAATTACCTCTACCTACTACCTATACCTATATCAATCATGGATCGCGTTAGAAAGGACTCACCCATGCCCTTGGCAATTCAAGGGCCAGGGCACGATGAACAAATGGAAGAAGGAGCCCCTTCCCCAGCCAGCGATGTGACGTCTATACTGGCCACTACCGCTACGCAAAACCCCCCTTACCTCTCAAGCGGAACTTCTCCAGCAGGCTCCCTGAGAGGAAGGAGATCATGGGGAAGAATTGAAAAAAGAGCCCCTATCCAAAGAGAAGGCTCACGCGGCCCCCCGAGACAGCCGGAAGTTCCAGCCATCTTAATACACATCATGGAATCCCTAAGCCAAGTTGACCGGAATGCTTCAAAATCTATAAACGAGCAACATATAGCCTATAACAAGCTGTCCGCACGAGGACGCCAATATGCTGACGAGCTCGAAAGCTACCGCACTAGGCTTAATCAGGGAGAACATATAGTGGAAAATGAGTTAATGAGTATAAACCTAAAGATGAGTGCATTCGCAGGGGAGGTAGAGACATCTAGAAAGCACTTCCAAGACCAAGTAGCAGAGGAGCTACGAAAACATAATGCTCAACATGAGCAGCAACAAGAGGTAAGTACCCAGCTGCATCAGAATATTGACCAGACAGGACAAGCATCCCTCACGAGAGATCAACAACGAGAACAGTTGATCCAACAAGTCCAAGCCCAGGTCGAGATCGACCGGGAACAACGGAGAGCTGCCGAACAAAGAATGCGAGAAATGATAGAACTGGTGCAGCTACAGTTGACCAAAGTAGCTCGCTCAGCAGCAACCCCCTCCGTTCCAACAAGACAAGCGACAGTAGAAACTGCCCCACCTTCCTCCGGCTCCCTAGCTGGCAGGCCAAAGAAAGGAAAAGAAGTCGACCGAGGCCAACCAGCAGCAGGAGAAGGAGGAGGGGGAGAAGGCGGAGGTGGCCAAGGGCCCCCAAGGATGCGTGGAGCTGGAGGTGGAGACCCTAACCCCAGCAGCAGCAGCAGCAGTGGCGGCTCCAGCAATGGTGAAGGCCCAGCCCCGGTTCCAACACCCAGACCTGAAGGCCGCCCCCCGCAAGGAAACACCCCAGAACAGGACCACATGTTAGAAGTACTGGGAAGCGCGATTGCCAGAGGGAAAAGGCACGCAGACCCGCCATCTATATTTGAGGCCAAGGTCTATGAGAACATTAACACGTGGGTGTTGGACTGCGAAGATTACTTTGCTAGAAACCCGGACCAATGGACAGAAGACCATCATAAAATTGTTTATGCATTGAAAAGGACAAAGGGAAAAAAGGTAGCTCCCTTCGCCGAATGGTACCGAAAAAGCATGACAGGTGCTATGGGTGCTCCTTTTCAACCAGACTTGGTTTCTTGGACCAGATTTACACAAGAAATTATTAGCAGATATTCGGGCATCGAGCAGGAAAGAGAGGCAGCACGGGACATGAAAAAAATCCCGTACAATAATGACATTGAAGAATACCTCCTTCTACTCGAAAACCTTAATATCAAATCCATAATGTCAGGCA